>JABGLZ010001067.1:16216-48165 GCA_014705045.1 Colletotrichum theobromicola
AGGGGAGGAGCACGAGCACGAGGGGGGGATTTGACGATGCGACGACGAGCAGAAACAAAACGACTTTGCCTGTTTCGTGTGCTGTGGTTCGTCAGAGTGCGACGGCGACCCTGGCCAATTTGTCGATGAGGGAGTCGAAGTCGAAGTTGAGAGTTGTTTGGTGACAGACACCCTGGTCGACGACCTGGAGTGAAGAGGTTAAAAGTGGAGACAGCGCACCGCACGGCCGACACCGAGGGAACACTGGACCGAGGGGGAATGGATGTCCCCCGTAAGGTCTCGCTCACCACGCCGTTCAAGGCTTAGGTAGCTTATCTAATGTCCTCCAGGGCTGGGATTCCGGCTTCCAGAGCGTTGTTCGCCGTCCGAGAGTTCGAGGGGAAGCAGCACCGTCCTTCCTTCTCCTCTCAGCCACGGCTCTTCTCTCCTGCCGAGCGCTCCCATTGGTCGAGTGTCCGCCGTCGGCCGCTGGTGTAGGGCGGGACTGGCCTCCCTCTGGGCCGCCCAAACGGGCCGCTGGAACCCACCGAACTACGCTGCAAACGGACCGCACACAGCCCCCACGGCCGCCGAACGGGCCGGCTGTCCCCTCCGGCATCCCAATCTTCTTCCACTCAGACCGTCTCGGGTGGGGTCCTTTTTTAGACTAACAGCCGTCCACAGCCTTCCACGGCCGCCTTCGACGCGGCCATCGCCTGGTCCTCAACCACATTCTTGACCCAGGGTAGCCGTCACTTTGACCTCACAAGGCTTCCATTTTTTTGCAGTGCTCTTTGCGGATAACCGGATTGCTGGTAACCCTTCGTCCAGGATGCCTCCGTCTTCCAGAATGCCTCGCTGTCAGACTCGGGAGGGCTCAGAGGGCTGTAGAGACGGCCAGTCCGGTCAACGCTCCATGGCTACGACCCCAGGATAATGGCGAGCGGCCTCTCATCGCCCCCTCATCTCGTCATTGGTCCCAAACTGCCGGATCCTCATCAAAGAATAGATCAGGCAGCACTGAGACCGTTGGCTCGACGTTGCGGTGCGGCTGACATCCCGTGAGTTGGTGATGTCGTTTGTCGCAAAGGACGCAGCCAAGCTTTGACGTTGTGCGAGGTGAACGACAGGGGCCAAAGGGGCTGCTCTCGTCCATTGGCTACGTGTCTGCGGTCATGACGACAGGGCTATGAAAAGAATGCGATGGTGATGGGGCTCTATGGTCCGAGGTAGAGTGATTGCTGGCAGGCGGGGGCGGCGTCTGTGGCGCTTAGTGGCTGTCTTCTTCAAAGACCGGATATGTCCAGGAGGGTTCCCTTCCGTGTTGGGCAACGAGGCATGCTTCATCGGGTGAGGCCGCTGCAGTTTGCCTAGAACATGATTTCATCTCACATGATGGCAGTTGTACGCGGGCCTCTGACTGGTCGAGACCGTTAGAGTCACCATGGACTGCCTTGTCGACGTCTGCTTCTGATTGGAGATGACTTCTTCCCCTGAGATCAACTGCCCCGCGATAACCTGGAGTGACATGATGTCGCAAGATCGAGCACGTATCGTCTCCAAGAGTGTGAGTCAAGCGGTGAAGATTAACATGCCGGACGTGGCATCTCGTTGGGAGCATCCCTCGCCAGGCGCAACGGCCAGGGACCGGGTTTGAGCCCGCCTACTTGCCGACAGGAGTCACTCCAAGGCTACATGAGTCTGCGTCTTCCGAAAACCATCACATGCGACCACACCCACTGGAGAACTCGGGATCCCGTCCGCTCTCCCCTCGATAAACCAGTGAGGGCCGAAGTAGTAGTTGGGTCGGAGACGACCAGCGAATGCTCGGTGTTGCATGCAACTTTTTAATGAGAATTTGTCTTTTGACTGGCAACATCCGATGGGTTCTCGGTTTGCTTGTGATAGAAGGCTTGAAAAATGTTGGTGCAGGGGCTGTGACTTGCCTCCCGCGGTGGCGGGTTTGGTTCGTTTCTGAAGTGTATTAACCCACACGTTGGTGCAAACTATCAGTCGAGCGCTACATTCTGGGGATGCGCAGTATAGGAGCTTCACACTGTATCGCGTACTTCGGTGGGTTCGTGGAAAATCGCTTCGCTCAGACGTGACTGCATGCTTTATGAGAGTAAAGATCGTCTCAGACCTTGGCCCTGTTGTTGAACACTCTGGCTCGGGATTTCTAGGAAGTATCTTGAACATCAAAGTATAGAGATGACTATCCATGGACCACCTCAAATATCCAAAGCGACTGTATGTCGTCATGCTCTTGGGTGGTAGGAATCCACGTGGCCTAAATACTATTTGTCCCAAGAGTAATGAAGACAAACTTCGTTCATCTCCTCTCCTCTCAAGCTTGAGCGCCACTTTACCATGCTTTATTCCGGATACTTGCGCGTATGTGTCACGAATGTCGCGCAGATCGGAGCCGGTTTGCCCGAATCCGACTAAGTTGATTTGCAACTATAGGGCTGGTGACTTGTGAGCTCGTCACGGATACTAATATGTCCTAACGGCGTAGCATAGCATCGAGTTTCGGCCTAAAACTGGTGGGTGGCGCAAGGTAATGAGATATATATGCCAGGTCATCTTGTGTAATTCGGGCCACTAACAAGTACTGAATCAGCAACAAGGCGAGAGCTCTACTAAGTGTGATGGATATGTTTTATGAAATTAGTCAACAAAGCCAGGCAGGCAAGTCTCTCGACATGACCGACGCATGCCTCTGATCGGCCGACTTAGGGGCATTGCCCGAAAACGTCTGTGAATTGTTCTCTTAGAGAAACCCCTGAGTTTAAGAGCAATATTTACAGTCAAGACGTATGGCTCGGCGAGTTTTGCCTCGGATAGTCTGTCCTACTGCGTAACTGCTGAAGGCCTCGACTCGGATACCAGGTCTACACCCGTTCAGCATAGTTCATTTGCTTCGACTTTTCGTATGTTTACTCTTCATTGTCCGTCTTGTGCAGCTTCACCTTGCATTTCAGCTAGATACGCTGGGGAGCTGAAGATTTCTGTGACCGACGTATCGTCTTCAACCACACATCGCGATGACAACCCCACCCAGCGTCCCTCCGCCCCTCTTTAAAAAAGAGGCATAAAAAGGGCAAAAACATACAACAACGGGCATTCGCCGGTCGTCACCGACCCGACTACTACTCCATCCCTCACTGGCTTATCTATGGGAGAGCGGACGGGATCCCGAGTTTTCCAGTGGGTATGGTCGTATGTGGCAGCTTGACAGGATGGGGGAGGTAATGAAGGCATCGTCGGCGAGATCGGGCACATGCCGACAAGATCAGGCTCCCGCAACCCAGCACCCCACGGCCTGTCTGTCTGAAATATACGCATCATAAGACATTGTAATAACGACCAGCCGGTAGTTGTCTCGGACTCTATGCTGAGGGTTTTTGAACGCGAGGCAAGGTTCCATCACATCCTCTCGCTGAGGCCAGAAAGCGACGGGTTCCCGCAATACTCAGTGCAAGGTCTTTTTGCATCAGGAACCCAGGGTCTTCATCACACTGAAAGAGGGTCTGCCTTCTCGAGTCATCACCTTGGCAGCATCGAGGCATACCTATATTTGTTGCTGTTGACCCTTGATTGATGAGCATTTGACCAGCCTGTATCCACACAACCCCTGCTCCAACGTTGGCTCCCGCATCTGAAGAATATCTGAACCAACCGTTGGCTCATCAAAGGTTGCAATATGACCTGTTTCTTCATGCCGGCAGGGTTTCGAGATCCACAATGCCTCGGACTTTGTGCCATGAGAAAAAGGGACGTTGCAGCGGCACTATCCACTTTCTGCTGAAGATGTTTTCATAAATGCGCCTAGTATTCCCCTCAATTCTTGGCTCAAACTGATTCCGAATGTCGGCAAAACGTATCTCTCATATTCAGAAGACAAGATGACTTTGTGGGACGCCAAGGGCAAGTTCGCCATTGTCACCGGCGCCGGCAGCGGTATGTACATTAACCCTTGCCATCACAGGAATGCGGTGGTCTGACCGGAATTCACTGTAGGTATCAACCTTGCGTTTGCGGAGCAGCTACTCACGGCGGGCTGCTCCGTTATCTTTGCTGATATTGTTCTGCGGCCGGAAGCAGAGGAACTCATTGCCAAATATCCTCATCCATCCAAAGATGAGTCGCCATCTGCCGTCTTCCACAAGATGGACCAATCCAACTGGGCTCAAGTCTCCGAGACGTGGGAGTTTGCCCTGAAGACCTTTGGCAGGGTTGATCTTCTTTGCCCTGGGGCTGGCATCTGGTATGGATCATGAGACTACCTGAGCGGCATGGAGCATGTATTAACCAAGGTCTATAGGGAACCTCCAACCAGCTCCTTCTGGAATCCTCCGGGTATCTCGCCGCTGGCCGAGGATGACCCAAACGCCGCCCCCGGCGTCTACAACATTTTCGCCGTCAATGCCATGGGACCCATTCGCTTTGCCCAGATCGCCATCGACTACTGGCTGCAGAACAAGATGGCAGGCAACTTGATCTTCGTCGCGTCCCTGAGCGCATACCTCCCAACCATCGGCACGCCGCTCTACAACGCCACCAAGGGCGCTCTCAACTCCTTCACTCAGAGCCTAGCCCAGATGAAGTCTCGTGTTGGTATCCGGGTCGTTTCCATGTGTCCGGCCACGGTCTTTACACCAGCTGTCGAGAAAGACTACTGCCGGGGAAAAGTTCGGAAGGAAGACATGAACATGGAGCCTAGGGAGTGTGCCGAGGTTATGCTACGTATCGTGACGGCCGCTGAGTACGGTGACGGGCAAGTTGTCGAGGCTATGCAGTTTGGGACCAAGGAGAAGTCGGACGTGAGGGTGCGTGTGGTGCCGTATCAGAGCCTGCTACCCGACATCCACTTTGAGGGTGACTTCAGCGGGAAGCAGATCTTGGTAGAGGAAGAGAAGCTGTGGGAGAAGCTGAAGACGGAGGGCGTGAGACCCTGAGGGTAGGAGGTAGACTCATATGCACTTCAACAATGATCGAGACTATCTCAAAGGAGAGGAGTCGGCAATCTTAAATTGATGTAACCTGTTTCTTTTCTATACCAATAGTCTCCTGCTGTCCGTAAATCTACCCAATGTTTGTTCTGTCTGAACCCGAGCTGGTTCCGTAACCGTCTTCCGAAGTTGGTACTGGCTGAGTCGGGGTCTGACTAGACTGAGCCGAGTTGCCGCAATTTTACACAACGTGTTGCGCAAAGCGCCGGAAGGATTTTCTTCTCTCTCATGAAAGAGATATAAAGTCGCATGTGAAGGCGAAGGTCGACCAAGGGTTGTGCGCTGAAAGACATCGTGCTGCTGATCCTCATCCATATGTTCGACTTCGGCGCCACCTAGATTATCAAGCTTGGGGGTTGATGTGAAGGAAGTTTTTGGTGCACCGTAGGTACTCAGGTCGTACTTCTGGTACATAACGTCCAGTGCCTCGGTCCAGGTTCCTCGAGCCATGTAGATATTTCTGAATTCACGAAAATGCACAGGCCCATCCCCTATGAACTCGTCAAGCCTTGTCGAATCAACGCACACGGCGTTCAGCATCAACTCGAATGGCCGCGGCCATTGCCTGAGCTTCGTGACTGACGGCAGATACCAGTCCCCGGCTCAGTGTCCCACGACCTTCTCGTTCTCGATTGTGATGAAGTTCAGCGCGAGTTTGCACAGACTCTTTGTGCCGAGGAGAGAGTCTAGAAAAGTGTCTAGGCCTTCCAAGTCCTTATTCGAGCGGGACCACTAGACGTGATTCACGTCATGCCGGTCACACGGACTTGGATCGTAACTCTTCCAGTCGGCTAGTTGGCTGATCTTGAAGCGCAAGAACCACATCTTCTGGCAAAGTTTGACGATTTCTTGTCGAGCCTCAACATCAGTATGGCAGAGAGCGTCGAAAACCGGCGGAGCTGTGATGTTGATGTCCGCTTTGGTTAGCTGGACTCCGAATCTGCCAAGAAGGGGGAAAAGTTGGCCAACAACTTCAACGGGCGGTGAAGTATCAAACCCACTGGACGAGAATCCCGCAAGGCGATCCCACTGCATCGGTTTCGTGAAGAGTCTGCTGTAGTGGTCTCCCTTCATCAAGTTCTCATCGTAAATCAGTGCCGGGATGCGGCAAATCAGTATTTGCTTCTTACCTCGTCGGCCATTTCAGGGAACTCTCGCAGGCAAATGCGGTCAACGTTTGCTACTTCCTTTCCAAATCAGACAACGAGGAACAGTCCGATGTTGTAAGGGGGATCCAGGCTATTCTGCATCAGCTTTACACTCAGCAGAAAGACCTCTTGCGCTACCAGAAACTTCGCGGAGTAGACCTGGAAAACATCGAAAAACCATGGGAGGCATTTTCCCAATCCACCGCCCTGAGCGATGCTAAGCCTACAATCTGCATCCTGGACGGGATGGACGAATGTGAACCAAAGCCTCGAGTAGTTCTACTACGCTGCATAGCCGAACACTTTGCGAGCGACGACGTGCAGCAGCAATCCGAACTTAGGGTACTGATAACGAGCCGCCCCGAGAACCAGATCAAAGTCGCACTGAGCAAAAGCAGAAGGTCCATGGGCGGCTCAGGAGTCCGTCAACAGTCGTACGAAATGATGCGACTGAGGGCCGAAGATGAGACGGAATCGATCAGCGACGATGTCTCCCGGGTGGTTGCTGCAAAAATCGAAGACCTCATTGACCGCGGTCTGCCCGTTGGTCTACTCAAGAGCTTGCAAACTGAGCTTATGAAGCGGGCCGATCGCACCTTTCTCTGGGTCTCGCTCGTCTTGAGTCTCTTGGAAGAGAAAGTTGAGGGCGGGGCTTCCAGACGAGATCTTGACGGAATTCTCAATACGAGAGACATCTTCAGCGTCTACTCGGAACTCCTCGCATCGAGACCGGAACCCATGAAAGCTAGGAAAATGCTTAATATCGTCCTCGCGGCCGCACGACCACTCACGATTGAAGAAGTCAGTATCGCACTCGCGGTAGCTCCCTATGGTGATGACTCAGGTGGTGGAAGTTCGGAAAGACACCTTGGCCGCCACGCGAAGCTGACTTTCGACGACGTGGAGTATGGGCCGGTGTACCCCCTGGAGAATCACCTGAAGCATGTTTGTGGCCACTCGATTCGTATAATCAAGAAGAAAGTGTACCTAGTACACGAAACAGCAAGGGAGTTCTTGTTGGCACCGAAAACCTCGGCTGCACAGAGAAAACCCAACACAAAGCCACCTCTGGGTTCGCCTCATGACAGCCAGTCTCACCATTTTCAGCACACCTTTTCTCTCGTCAACGCAAATACACTCCTGCTCGACATCTGCGTCACCTTCCTCTATTGCTTGGCCAAACCATCGAAGACATCACCACCAGGCGAGGTTAGCCCTGAAACCGAACCATTCCTGTCATACGCAGCGCTTTCCTGGATGATACACTATCACCGCACCAAGCGGTTGCTTGACTAGCGCGAGAATCGTTACTATCAGAACTTGTGCCATCCTCTGTTTCGTGGGTTTGACTGCTGGATGCAAGAGTTCTGGGACCCGAACCACACCATGGCAAAGAACCAAGTGGCCCATCCGCCTGGAGCGCCAGACGATATCCAGGACTACTACATCGAGTACTTCAAGCTCGAGACGCACAGCCTGTCTTCACATGGAGCAGGCCTGGATGAGAAGCACGACAGCGCCGTCTCTGATTTCGAGTCGACGAGGAAGGGCTTGTGTCTTTGGACTTTTAGCAAAAGCCAACCAATAGGCCTTTGGAATCTCAGAGGTAGAATATATACAGCTCAAGGAAGGCTTCCGGGATTTCATGTAGTTGAACTGGGAGACGTGTTCTTACAACAGGACCTATACCAGAGTTACAGGTCAGATTCGGGACACCAGAACACATTTGAAAGACTACAGCATACCATGTATACGTGGCTTGGCGTATGCCAAACGTTGCTACGGCGGCCGACCCCTTCATCAATGGACGTAGTACCTACTAAGCGTCAATTCAGGTCGGAAGTTTCTTGAGATTGTTTACTGGCGAATGAGGGGGTTGATTAGTCCCTTTCATGCGGAACAAGCTAGCAAGACAGCCAAGCAATTGCCGTGTCCGCCTTTATCTCGACTTAGCATGACAATGTCTTTCACAACCCAGGGTCCAAAAAGAAAGCAATTGTGACAGCGCAGCTTGCGCATTTCCCGCGAGATCAATAGCATTGTTGCAGGAGCAGAAAATCGAGTCTACGGACATGCCGGCCCGAGCAGCGCCGTAAAGTGGAGACGCCGTCTTCCGGAAAGGAGCGAAAGCCCCGATGTGGATCCCGCCTCCTTTGTGACGGGACCCGCCGCTAGGAGGAAAATGACATTTTGCTCTGACAAAGTGACCGGGGTCATGATTGGGCTATCTGAGCGCTGATAAGGCTAAGGTTTAGCGCAGTCGTAGGGGCCCGGAACAGGGAATGCTTCCCTGCAGACGCCTGTCGCAGAAGAACAACCTCCCCCATGCTGCTTTGCTGCTCAGGGACGTCATTTTGGGTTGCCCCCCAACTCCGGGTCGCGATTCCCACCAGCGAGGTTTCGAAATGGGCGGACGTCGTCCGGACTGGGCGATGGTCAGATTCTCGAACGCGAGCCATATTGGATTTCAATGGGTTCAGCCCAGTCTCGTGTCGGCAGACAGGATGAAAGCTGGGGTGCAGCATTGAGACGAAGGGGCATGACGGCGTACGGGGAAACGAGTATCGGCGAGTTCTCGTTGGACGACAAGAATGGTCTTTATCTTGCGTCGAGATGATGAGGCGTAATGGTGCGACGATATCTCATGCAGATGCCTGCGGCTGAGGTCACCTTCAACGTGTTTGGAGGTGTTGACCGTGTCGCCAACGTCATGTCACGTCTGATCTGATGCCTCAATTGTGCGCTGATCGACCATCATCAACGATAGTAAGATAGTCGCTGCGGAAGCTTGGAAACGAGGCAAGCGTCTCGCCGATCTTGGCAAGTTACCGAACAATTCCACCTGGTCAACGGATAGCGCGTAGACTGTGGCGTCTTGGCCATCGTTCGGCAAATGTTTAATCGACCTCTGCCGCCCTTCCACGAGTTGGCCGCGCTACGCTTTCATTGTTAATGTTGTGTCGTGAAAACAAAACCGGCGTTGCGTCGGCGACTCTCGTGAGGTTTGGGAAAGGCGATGCTTCTTTTCACAGGTGCTTCGGTATCTTCCCAGTTTCTTTGGGCCCAATTGCAGCTGGACAGTCCCTGAGAGTCCAGACACCGACGTGCCCCATGGCATTGGAATCCAACGTGTGAACCCAAGGTTTCTAGTAAACGCGAACCGTTGATTGGGGCTGCGGGAGCGCCCCAGCTGGAGATCGCCGACGGTGGAGGAAGCCAAGTTTGGGGCCTTGGGGGCTTGCTTTGCCGTCCGGTCGAGTGTGGTCCTCGGCATTTTGACAGTGCTGTGTTAGCAAACGATTTTTAGGACCACTACTAATGGATTTCCTATCCCCCCACAAGAGGCGCATGTCCGGATGAGCGCGATGGGGCTGGCAGACTGAGTCCCGAATTCTCCCTTTACATGTGCCGAAAACGGAGCTAGACAGGACTGCCAGCAACGGAGTGAGCATGAGAGTGATTTTTGAGAGTCGACCCTGGACACTGAAATTAATGGGTGCTTGCCTCTGCGTATTTCTTCTTGGGGGAAACTAATGTCCGAGATTTTCGGGTTCGCGAATAAGAACATCTGCAGGTCGTCGTTGTGGTGGTTTGATCTGGCTGACAGCTCAAATCATGCCACACTGCAGGTGAAAGATAAAGTAGGCTCGGCTGGTTGGCCCTGGCGATGGCATGAGCCACGGCATGCATGACTGGTCAAGCCTGGCTTGACAGTCTGGGCCAACTTGGAGAATGTCTTGTCAGGAACGAACAGCCTGGCGTTGTGTCATTGGTCTCGAGACACCTGAAGATGAGCGAGGCACATGCTGGGCATCGGGGGTCTCTCTCCGTGATGGAGGGTGAGCTGCATCTCAATACCACGGTCAAGCTTGCGTCTTTCTCGGCTTCTTGGGCAGGCCGAGTGAAGAAGAAACCATCTCGTCCTGTTGGCAGCCTGCTAGATGACTCCCTAGTTTGACAGCCTGTCAGCGCGAAAAAGCAAAGACGAAGCCTTGCGATAGGGTCGAGACATGATGGCTGACAGGCGAGATGGGGGTCTTTTTGGAGGGTGGAGGAGGACGGGAATTGTCGTGAAGAGGATTGCCGTATTGGGGCGATTCCATTAAGAAGAAGCAAAGGGATTGGGGGGTCAGCAGGCGAGTCCCACGTCGACGAAGTCTTGTCCCGTCCGCATCAGTGGAGGGAGGCCAAGTGGGGCATTCCACTGCGATTGCCGGACTGTTGGGCCGTGCAAGGGGCTGGGCTGCAGCAGTCTGTCGCTGGTTTTTAGGGGTGCTGGTCGCTAATGGACCTTGAAGCAATGGAGACTCGCTCAGCGCTCGGCCGAGGCTGTGCCTGGAAGAGCATTTAGCACCGAAGGATGGGACCTGACAAGACGGACGGGCAGCCACAATTCAAGCGACCGCCTCCGAGTGGACCAGAGGTATTTCGTTGATTCAGCCCAATTACTGTTCACCACTGACAGGTCCCGCTACGCTTGCGCCTATCGGATTTCTTATCTGCAACCTCTTGGTCGATTAACGATTTAATTCATCATCGATGGATGCCAAGCTTTGGTCCGTTGAAGCGAGAGAGGCAGCCCAAGAGCAGGCATTGAATCGAGAAACTGTGTTTGTTTTGTAGACGTTGAAGCCGTCGATAGTTTCGCTGGTTCTTCTTGGCAGGTGGTACCCTGGGCGGTGATGAATGCCTATGATGGAGAGTCGAGGTGGCAGTGTCGCAACTCGGTTGCTATGAGGTATTTGTCCAACCTGATGCATACTGCGTACTCTGGGGCCCTTCCCGCTTCGTGGGGAAGACGTGCATAAGATGTCCTGCCGGAGTGAAGCCGTCAGCGACGGTCAATCCACGTCGGCACTGATAGTCGGGTTGAGGCGAGGCAAAGATAGGGAATGGAGGAGGTAGATTTGCCCACGCATGTCGGGCGGATAGTCGAAGAGAGGTGTCGCGGCCGGATGCAGGGACAGGATCAGGTCAGGTCAGGCTGGGGCGAAAGGAGTGATAATGGGAAAGGGAAATCAGAGATTGATTGATTGAATAATACCAATCGTCAGCAAGCGCGTCCCCAGAGTCTCACGCGCCGAGAAGGAACCAAAGCACGAGCTTAATTACCGCTCCGGGATACGTATTTCTGCGCTGTGACCCGGTGGCATCGTGACAGCCCCGTCCCTGGTCTTCTCGAAAGGCAGGTACCGACTAAAGGGGCGGCGGTCATACAGCCGGGGGAGGGACCTTGGGGAACGATGAAGCCATCCATCTCCCCGTTGCGCCTGCTGCTGCCACCAGCATCGTCGAATTTCGAGGGATAGTGCTCGCCAACAAAAGTTATGGCAGGTGTAAGTGGTGGCGGTACGTATCTTTCTCAGACTAATGCGAATGACAATGACAGTGACATGAGCGCCGGCCTGAGAAAGCGTGGGGCGCGATAGGTGCAGGGGCATCGGAGGTACGTACATAGTATCCGTACCCAGTCTCTCAGCAAGGGTGCCTTCTCGACCAGGATACCCCGAACGGCTGGGACTTGGTGTCCCGGGTGTGATCCAGGTCGGCCTCGAAGACGCTTTCTTGCTCTTACACTCAGCGAGTGGTCTTTCTCTTACCTCCACTTATTCCACCCGCGCCGAATCGTCCACTCACATGTCTATCTTTGCCTACTGGTCTGTGTTTCTCTTATCTGCCCGCTCACTCACAGCAACCTGTCAGTCACAATGATTACAATTTACACTCCCACAACGCCTCCTCCGTATGCGGATTGCCCACGCTAGCTCCGCCGTCCCAGGCAAGCAATCAAGCCCCCCCAACCGTGAAGCCAGGGATCACCGCAGCAGTGCTCCGTTCTGATGCTGCCGCAACCACTTCTCTGGCCTCTGCACTTTTATATATGATCCTGTCCGTCCCTCTCATCCCGCAAGCGCCCTCCCGTTCGATCTTTCCACCCAGGCAATTCGTCTCATACTGTATTCGACCTACCCTGGCCGCTAACCCTCCTCGACAGCTCTGTCCAACGGACAGTTTGCTTTTCAAATAATAATACTCCTTGACATCCCTCCTCTTTCTCATCATCCCAACCTTGCGTGAATCCCCCCATCCACACACGACACATCCGCACACAACCGCCACGATGTCTTACAGCCATACAGGAGCTCCTACGGAGTTCAATGGCACCAACGCCGACTTTGGTGGTGACTCCAGTATGTTCTCTTGCCAGCTAGAGAATCTGGAAGTTCAATTCCACCATTTCTGATGCTAACCATCATCGACAGCCACCACCAATCTCAACCAATGGTACCAGTCTGGCGACCAATCGTACATTCTCGTCTCCGCCGCCATGGTCCTGCTCATGATTCCCGGTATCGCCTTCCTCTACTCCGGTCTTGCCCGCAGAAAGTCGGCTCTTTCCCAATTATGGGTGGTCATGATGAGCTTTTCCGTCATCGTCTTCCAGTGGTACTTCTGGGGATACTCGCTTGCCTTCTCCGAGACTGCCACCAACGGATTCATCGGCGATCTTCGACACTTCGGCCTGATGAAGGTCCTCGCTACCCCTTCCCAGGGCTCGCCTCTCGTTCCCGCCCTCCTCTACTCTTTCTACCAGATGATGTTCTGCGCCGTCACTGCCGCCCTTGTCGCTGGTGCCACTGCTGAGCGCGGCCGAGTCATTCCCTGCATGGTCTTCATCTTCTTCTGGGCCACTCTCGTCTACAGCCCCGTCGCCTGCTGGGCCTGGAACGCCAACGGATGGGCCTTCAAGTATGGTGTTCTCGACTACGCCGGCGGCGGTCCCGTCGAGATCGGCTCTGGTATGTCGGCTCTGGCCTACTCTTGGGTCCTTGGCCGCCGCAACGAGAAGATGATGCTCAACTTCCGTCCCCACAACATCTCTCTCATCACCCTCGGCACTATCCTCCTCTGGTTCGGCTGGCTCGGTTTCAACGGTGGCTCTGCCTTCGGTGCCAACCTCCGCGCTGCGATGGCTTGCTGGAACTCGTGCTTGACTGCCATGTTCGCCGCCATGACTTGGTGCCTGCTCGATTTCCGTCTGGCCAAGAAGTGGTCCCTCGTTGGTTGGTGCTCCGGTACCATCTCGGGTCTTGTCGCCGCCACCCCTGCTTCCGGTGTCATCACTCCTTGGGCCTCTATCATTCTCGGTGTTGTTGCTGGCGTCGCTTGCAACTTTGGCACTAAGAGTAAGCTACATCTTGCCCGCAGCAAGCTATTTTATGCTAACCATCCCGTTCTACAGTCAAGTTCCTCCTCAAGATCGACGATTCCCTCGATGTCTTCGCCGAGCACGGTATCGGCGGTATTGTCGGCCTCATCTTCAACGCCTTCTTCGCCTCTGGCTCGATCATCGGTCTCGACGGTGTCAACGTCGGCTTGACTGGCGGCTGGGTTGACGGCAACTGGAAGCTCATGTACATCCAAATCGCCTACATTGTCGCTTGCTGCGCCTACACCTTCGTCATGTCCGCCCTTATCGCCAAGGCCATCGACATGGTCCCTGGTCTTCGCCTGCGTGCTTCAGAGGAGGCCGAGCTTCTTGGTATGGACGACGACCAGCACGGAGAATTCTCCTACGACTACGTCGAGGTCCGCCGTGACTTCCTTGCCTGGACTCCCCACCAGGCCGACCCCGTTGGCGAGGGCAAGTTCAGCCCTCAACACGGTATTGAAGAGCACCAGAACATGGCCAACAACGGCGGTAGCAGCGGTTCCGACGAGCCCAAGCCTGTCACTCCCGATGGCAAGCCCAGGAGTGAAAAGGCCCCTTCATTGTAAAGGGCTGGGCGAGTCGTGCTATTTTGAGTTCTAGATACCGTTGATTTCGACGCCATTTAGCGTCAGATGGCGAGGCGTTCCTACAGGATGGGTTTTTGTCTACGGATTTGATTTACGATGGAAGGATATCCCCCGAGATGCGAAGCGAGCATACATATTCGTTTGTATTAATACCCATGATACAGTGGTACGCCCAAAAGCGAATCTATTGAAAACTTTTACCATTATCTATCTGAAGCCCCAATGTTTACGCGCAAGTGACCTGCTGCATCTCGAGACCAAAGTCCAGACGAACAGACATGCACAGAGTTTCTTCTGTGCGCCCATGACGAGCGAGCGTCACTCAATGTCTCATCCTTCACGACGCCCTAGGAAACGTGAGAGCACAAAAACAGCGCACCAAAGCTCTTGGCGGATTCTTGCGGTGTCACAAGTCAGCGGGAGGGTGCGAAACACCGCCGTCAGCTTGGCACAGGCTTTATTTCTGTCCCCCAGAATTCTCATTCGTTCGTAAACCCGATTCGAACACCAGGGCCGGTCGCCCGACCTTGCTCTGCCAATTCGGCAAACGGCGTGTGTGTGGGCTGTGCCCAATTTCCCCTCTCCATCTGTTGGACAGTGCTGCTGCTGTCGTATGTCCTGCGAAAGTCATTGACTTTTCCTCTGCTTTAGACTTTTCGCGTGCGTATCAAGCGAGGAGAGTTTCTATCCTGCGGGTGTTTGTGCCAATGTTCCCCGGATGAAAATTGTCTTGGCAACTCGCCGCCAGCGTTGCTTTTCCATCATCGGTGGATTTCCAGTCAGGCTGGTCAGGCAAGGCACAGTTCGGCCGCAATTTTGCTGTCTTCGGCCAGGTCGGTCTCGGAGACCGCGGGTGAGAGAAGAAGAAGAAGCTGCCAGCGGATTCGTGTTCTCTCCCGGACAACATGTTCCCTTCCTCCCCCCCTGGCTCTACAACATACCATGGGACGGTTGAGGGGGATGCCGACCAGTGCGTCTGTCTGTGTTATTGTACACTTGGCGAGACCTGCTTTTTTCTCTCTTGTGGTCACTCAATGAACCTTTCCCCGCGTACTTGGGCGAATCCAAGCCATCATCGCGGCATTGTGCCGCTGCGTCCCGGTCAAATCAATCACCTTCGGTCGGCCCTCGCTGAGCTACATGAATCCTACGAGCAGCACCATGCCACGACCACGAATCCTCGAGCACCTCGTCCAGCCCAGGCGAAAGTATCTCCGTCGCGGACGTACACAACACCGTGCCATACGGACACCGCCGTAGCACGTAGCAGTACGCAGCAACTAAAAACCACTTTTTTCCTGCTTCAACGCGACCCCCGGCTCTCTCTTCCGGGTTTTTGCCTTTGGGCATCCAAGGATGCCGCTAGCACACAAGACCGCCCCGTTCCATCGACGAGGACCCCTGAGGGAGGCCACATCGAATTGGCGCCGTTTCTTGGATCCCCCGGTAACCCTGTCAGCTTCTTAAAGGGTTAAAAAAAAAAAGTACTCCCCCACCCCACCCGCACCGAAGTCGCAGAGATAAGGAACTGAACCGTGACTGGCTGCCCAACCCACCCCCTGGCTGGAGATTTCGACAATTAAATGTGCCCACTTCTGTAGCGTGCGCCATCCAGCCGTCGGCGAACTACGGAGAGAGGGCGTTTGAAATGGAGGTTTTTGGGCGTCAATGACAGGAAGGGCGTCCGAACTGGGGACGGGGGAGGGGGGGCGAAATGGGGGAGAGATTATCGGTGTGGGACGATATGGGGGTCACACTGGGAAGATGTGGGAGGCGCCTTTTGGTGTGCCATTTTGCCGATGGAAGAAGAGGAGGCAGAGGAAAGGAACGGAGGCGTGAGGGGGGGGCCCTCTGAGGCAGCTCAGAGAGAGGCGCCAAGTGGGAGAATTGGTAGCTGCCGCCCATGGGTGGTTCAATGTCTTGGCATGAACTCTCAGTACGGAAGAGAAAGGGGAATCAGAAAGCAGCCAGGTCGTTTGGCAGGAAGTGAGGTTGAAATAGTGTGCGCATCGCGAAAAAGTGTTGCGACAAACCTCGAGAGGTGCGGCTGCAGAGCTAAGAGACGCGATGCGCCCGCGAGATCTGGCTTGCTTCTCGATTTCCCCAGATTCTCGGGACGGTTCGCCCCTTGTTTATCTACGGTTTGTTCCTTTTTTTTTTATTCTCCTCCTTGCCGTCGAGTAGAATGTCGTGCCGAAGCAATCCTTCCCGTTGAAGAGCCTCCAGGAGACCCGGGTGTTTGGATCTTGCGGGCGCAAAGGGTGGGTTTTGGGGGAGGGTGTCTGCGGGCGTTGCGGGCGCAAAGGCGTGGTGTTTTTCGCCGTCGTTGGTGTTTGTGTGTGCGTGGTGTGTGGTGGTGTGTGGCGCATGTCACCCAAGGTGGAAAAAGCTAAGGCTGAGGTGACGCAGGGAGATAAGATAGCGATGATACGTCCTATGTAGTGGTCGTTGGTTTAAAAACCGTCCACTACACCATCCGACACCTCACCCAGACATCACGAAATTGGACGGATGTCGTTGAAGAAAGAAACAAAAGAGCCTCAATTGTGGAACACGACGGAACGGCGGCGGTCTTGGCCGTTCCCGACGCGGCGGGACGAACGCACCGAAGGGAAAACAAAAAAAAAAAACGTGGTCGGATTGATGAATGGGCGCTTTCGTGAGGGTTTTCATCATGTAAATATCGCGTAACCGTTTCCCCCGACTCCATGCCCCCAGGGGTGGAGGGGCGCTCGAGCGAGGTCTTGGCTGGGCGTAGGGCGGACAAATCGGGGCTGGTGCCGTTGGGGAGATCGATCCTTTCCCGTCAACGTGACTTAGATTGCCGAGGACAGAAGTATTAAGATGGTCCTTGGTTTTTGGGTCTTTTGCACGATCTTTTTTTGATGGGCCTTTTGATGCGTTTGTTGCTGGTTGTTTGTTGGTTTGGCGGGTGACTTGACGAGAAGTTGGGGTAAGCGGGCTGGGGGTGGGCGTCTACCCCAACATCTCCAGATTGGATATGGACCTCGGCACAATACGTTGGTCGTGGGCTTGGCTGATTGAGCCTTGATCGCGTCTGTGATGGACTTAAAAATCACCAATGAAGATTATTGGTGAATTGTATCGACACATGTGGGTGTTTGAGCTGCACGGATGCGACATCAAACCTGATCCTTCAGATATCGCACGCCACCTATGTATGTGCTCCTGGTAAACCTGAGCGCGGAGACCACCAAGCCGAGTCGGTGAGGTAGGTATCTTGAATCCCTGATGCATCATTTTCGGGAGGGAAGATGTTTTGTCTGGGAACAGGATGCACAAGCTTTTACCACCGCTTCTAGTATTTCGACGTTCGAAAGCATCTGTATAATGGCAAACCTCATCAGGTACGTATAGCCTGCGTATCTCGATCAAATCCCTCGCCCCTAGCTTTAGCAATGCTTCTTGCCAAACACCACCAGCCCGGTCCGGTTCGTAAGATCCTCGAAGGTTGATCTAGCCGTTGATGCTTCACCACAAGGTTTTACTGAATACAACCCCGCAGTGTACGATCACATGAATTACGATGTTGTTCGCCTTTATTAACTCCAGAACTTACACTATGGCATAATCTCTAGGCGGGATGTGGTGTCTGCGGTTGGCACCATACGCCGTTCCCTAGACCCAGCGCGGTTGATCCAAAACACATTTGTCGGTAAGGCTGTCTGTACAAACCGTTCAGAGGACGTGGCGCCTGCGGAATTTGTGCTGCAGGATTCAGCAAGGCGTTTGGGGGACGTTACATACCTCTGGCATGGACAGTTGAGTGCAAGTACAATATACTTGCCCGCCCGCCTCACTACTGACGTTCATGGACTACTGATTTTCATGACGACTGACGTTCATGACGATGCTGCAAACCATCTGGAACCACTTCTCCGGATACAAAACCGAGTTCCCATTCTCCTCATCAGTGAGCACCGCATTGTACCATTCCCAGCAGTATTGCCCGCCCATGTCAGGATACCTAGCCAAGAAGTCACGCAAGCCCTTCTTGACTTTGTCTCCGTAGGTCCATGTCGACGAGGTCCTCCTCGGCCATGACGCTCATAACAATCTTGCGAGGCGAATAGACAATCTAAGTACTACCGGCCCTGATTCACTGCTCAAAGTCCTCCAGCATCAACTGCCCAAATCTGTTGTATTTGTAGACACTGTACCCGTCAATCTCAGACCTGACGCCTTTCTCGAGCTCCGAGTAGTTGTTTTCGGAGAGGCACCCCTGACCCAGAAGCTCCGTGCCGCCAGCTGTCAGCATGATCAATAAATCTCCTCCAAAGTCCTTTCTCAAGCGCAGGATGAGCGTCTTGATTTTGGCGTGGTCAACTGTGGTACTCTCGACGTCAGGATGAACACCAACGAATCCCGCCTTGGCGATGACTCTATCAAGAAGGCCGTAAAGATACTCATTGAAGCCTTCGTCTAAGTCAAAGCCTTCCTTGGTCCAGAAGAGGGTTAGCTGCATGAGGACTCTGACGCCCTTGGCCTGGGCTTGCTTGAATTCCCCAAAGATGCGGTTATTGAGGATTCCCTTCTCTTCGGGGTGTTCTAGACCGCTTCTTCCCAAACGGCATCGTTGAGGAACAGTCTGTTGGTGTCTCGGTCCGGCGCGTACCACCACCGGCCGAGGTTGCTGTAGGAAACGCTATGTCCCGGTTCTGTGAGGTGGAACATTAAATCCAGTATTTCATTGTGGGTTTCGGGGGTTTGTTTTATCTTGACGTGGTCCGTAGAGTATTTGTCCTTGGCGTGTGACTGGACGTAAGTGACTATACGAGGTGCATTTGAAGCAGATGTCGAAGTCATGCTGTCGAAAGATTGAGAAGATGAATGGGGGTTGACTTGAGCTATCCGGTTATGAGATTCAACTGATCAAGCCTGAAGGGCATAGTCTGGCTTTCGTATAAATGTCAAAGTCATTAGACCGGGCTTCTCAATGATGAGCGCTTGGCGATGACGTCTTTTCCCGTACGGCTGAGTTCTCACCGTACTTGGTTCATTCGCAGCCAGCCACGGTTGTCCTGAAGCTGAGCTGAGACAACACAGACTCATGAGCTGAGAGCCATGGCTTCATCAGAGCAAAATCTTCAGAGGTTGGCGAGCTGAGATGTTTGGTTCACAGTAGCTGCCTCGAAGTGCTTAGGCACAACGTCTAATCCCTCTCAGGTACCTGCCGCCTGTGCCAAACATGAAACTATTTCAAGCTGTCGGCAATATTCACTTGCAAGGCTTTCTCTTTCGAGAAGGAAGATTGTATTCGTTGGAGTAAGTCTTGTTTGATACATGGCGGTCCTCAGGAACTCGTCTCCCTCACATGACCAGCCATGACAACGAGCTAGGTACAGCCTGGCTCGTTCAACACAGTCTTCCTTGTTATTGTCCTGAGTCTTCGGTAGAAAATATATCGAATACGTAGAAAAGGGCGAAGGTTTTGGAAGTCATCAGCAGACTATGCATGCTGCTATCGCTTTAGACCCAAGCTACTCGATGTATTCAAAGGATTCCCTGGAGCTCTCATTGTTCTGCCTTGCTCGTTTGTTTCGCATTGTGCTTTTTGCAGTTATCATTAGCTCCTCTAAGTGAATTAATACACGATTTGGGCTCCACGTATCAGTCGATATCATGTCGGGCGGTTCCATAAATACGCATCGTCGCTTCGAACCTCATTGAGGCATAAGAGATATAAGAGCGCTGCCTACTGGCTCAAGATGGAGAATCAGGCGAGCAAAATTAAAAACTTGTCCTTCATGTAGTTTTCCGGATACGAGAAGGCTGACTTCATTGAAGAAAAATGATAACTTCGGCTCGAGAACAACTTTGCCTCAAGTTAGGAGGGTTAGCATCTAGCAAGAGGGAAATGCATGAGCATAAACCCACACCAATGACGATAAGAAGAATTCTGGGTGAATTCTGAGACTTGTTAGCTTGGCTGCTTCATTCTAGAGCATTCGGAGCCCTCACTGGCACAGTCCACTACAGGCAGGAGACAGGATGGTTATCCTTCGGCCCCCACTCATCATTATTGTCCTGTGTTGTTGTTTCGAGCCGGAATATGCCCCTTGAGTATCAAAATGGTGATCGGGTCGTCGGATCTCGTTTAAACAGTCTCTGAAGTCATTTCCTCAGTTTTCAGCTTGAGGTAGGTGCTAGATTCACAACAGCCGGGAACATTGGCAGCATGTTGGATATGACAGGGCACTACAAAGAGTTTATATATTCATGGGAATCGACAGTCAAGATTACGCTATCAAGGCAACAATAATTGAGCGTTTGATGCACGATATCTACATCATTCAATAGAATCATATTCGCAGCTTCCCATTCCCTGAGAGATGTCACTCGTCATGAATTATCATGAACTAGCGGTATGTCACCCGATCGTCGTCGTTGTTCGTCACTGGTATGTAAGCATTATTCTCAGTATTATTACCGTGAAGCAGATGAATATTTCTAGAACTACTAGCAAGTCCTGCTTGTTCACAGGTTTGCATTTGGCTATGATCCCAATATCATTGGAGGCGAGTGCGCGGTATACGCAGTAATCTTCGTCCTGACATTGGCCGTTTCGTAGTAATCTACTCAATTCAAGTTCATCTTATATAAGCCCACTGCGCATCTATTCTCATATGTCAGCTGAAGATCCCTAATCAGTGTAGTAACCGCGCTGGAAGGTAAGCTGACATAACTCACTTGATACTCACGTTGCGCTTCACGGCCATATATTAAGGCGCCCAGAAACGGCATTCCAGATGTGAAGGCAACCAGAAATGTGGCCTTGAGAACGTCTGATACAATGTGTGGTGGCCACGCTCAAGTGTCGTTGCGCTTTGGTTGTGCTACGCTGAGCCGGGCTGAGAGCGGCCGAGAAGGTCTTGCTCCCGTCGCGGAAACTTTATCGCTTCCTGTCACCTCTGTCGTCTTGTGAGAATACGCTTTCATGTGGGCATTCCAGTGCTGGCGATGGGACCAATGTTGAACAACTCACTGCTTCGCAGCATGACTGCTTGTAAAGACTGTAGAGATGAAAAAGGTACGGTAGTTGAAGAACAGCAGAAGGTGACTTCTCATAGTTCGCGACTGTGGGTGCTGATCCTTCTTGTCTTCGTACTCACTAGGACCTAGGTATAAGTCATAGTCCTATGTTGGAGAATTGTACCATTCATTGCACGTACTTATTCAGGAAACTTCCAAGAAGAATTTGAAGGGCTGTCTCTGGGTTGATTCTAAGTGCATTCTGCCGCCTGTGGTACGTGCTTCAGCATGTGAGCCCGTGATGACAGGAGCAGTTGCAATGAAGTTGACTAGAGTAGCGCCCCCAAGCCTAATTCAATTTACCTCAAGCGTCATTTGTCCATTTAAGCTGTCCGAGTAAACGGCTCACATGTTGTATTCTAGATCTCAAGAAGAACAATGGTTTCTTCGCATTCAGCGTCATTGTAGTCTGATGTGGTGGCAGAGGGTATCGCGAGTCTTGCCAGAGTGACGAACCCGTCTTGTTTGCGGCGTGACGTCCCTCGCGCGGCATCATCTCTCTCCATCTCTTCTTCGTGATACTTCTTGTATCGGAATCTGACTATATGGGTCATTCTCATCGATGCCCCGGCACTGATTCTTCGGAGCTGTGACCGTCAAAAGTTACCAACAGTGTGAGTTTCGTATATCAACACCAGTCAGTTAGACTAGCAGGGTAAACTCCAGATATAGGATCTTCCGCAAAGAAAGGCAAGGGAGAGAGTGTCCAGGCTTTCTCCGCGTTCTATAATTGTCGGACGTCAACGTGTCTTCGTAGCTCAACCGGTGGGATTGTACGCTTCTGGGTCTATCAGGGATGGACCCACCCACGTGAGCAGGCTCAATGATGAATACGGGGAATTCGAAGCTGCTCTTGCTGCTTTCCCATCTGTTTGGAAACATCTTTGAACTCGGCCTTTCTTGTACGGACTGGGCGTATGGTTCCGAGAACATACAGACAACTCCTGTCCGGGGAGTTAGGAAAAGGAAAAAAACAACGATCGCTGAGCGGTGTGTCCCGAACCTAAAAACCCCTTTGAAAACCTTGAGACCGGAAATGAGCATCTCTTGGCTTTTGGAAAAGTTTCCATCTCCGACGTGCTGTGTGAAGCTGGAGGTGAGGTCGGGAGGCTGGAACGGAATTTTCTTTTCGCAGTGCCGGTGGGCAAAAAATGAGGAGGAGCCGCATGACTATCAATATAACCCAGAGACCGCACACTCAAGTAGAAGGAAACCTAGTTACCAGCCTGGCGGTCAAGTCGACATTGGGATCAACGAGAACTCTGAATATATGAAATTTAATCAATCAGCCTCCTGTTAGTGCCCGGACGTGCCGTATCCCACAGGCTGTCAGTTGCCGGTGGGCGCTGAATACAGAATGGCTTCGTACGAAATGGCATCTTCATTCAGATATAAAACACCTCTCTATTCGTAAGGTATGAAAGAAGAAATTGGAAGTAGACCATATCACTATCGCAGCAATCACCAGTTCTCCCATTTCACCCACAAACTCGGTAAATACGACAAAGACCCACAAGATGAATGCTTCAAAGAGACTAACATAACTATAGCATATACCGTAAATCTGCATCTTCAGCACTCAACCTCGTCATCATGAAGGTCTTCGCGTCATTGAGCCTCCTCATCCTTGCGGGCGTCGCAAACGTGCGTAAAATCTCTCCTCTAAGCCTCTGATTAGTCCAGTCGTTGGCTGACATCACAACCTCCGAATAGGCCCAGTTCAAGTGCTACTGCACCGGCTCCGGCGGCCCCAACCCCGACCAGTTCTCCAACACCTGCTGCGTGACCGGGGACGGAGTCACGTTCCCCGACGGAAAGGACCGCAAGGGCACTTGGCTGAACGACGGTGGGCTCTGCCAGTTCAGCGGGCTGGGACAGTTCACCCAGAACCAGTTCATCGCCTCGTACGCGTCTTGCTGTGCCAGCACGGGCCCTCAGAACGGAAACAAGTATGGTGGCAACTGCTTCTAAGTGTGGTGGGAGGTAGTAGGATGGCTGGTTGTATATAAAGGCGAGACTAGTTCATGGGTCAGACTTGGACATTTGTTTTGGGTCTAAGGAGGATAAAGAGAACAGGTTCTCATTGCCTATTTGCTTTGGCTCAGTCTGGGAACAGTACTTCTCAGAGAGACTCTTTGCATAAGTAGAGATGCATACTGACCGTGAATATACACATAACGATACTCAACAACAACAATGAGAATATGGTTTTGTCTCCCTGAAAGACTAATAATGAGTGCAAAGTGCAATGTTGTGAGCGTGAGACTTTCAGACGTTGCCTGAGAGAGATCTTGGCACTTTCCTTCTCATGGTCGGTTCCAGATCCTCGGAAAGACGTAATTGCCGGAGACTTGCTTTGTTCAGCACAGCAAGCAGCCTTTTAAAGACCTCGAATTAAGGATTTCCAGACTATCCAATCATGAGACTCTGGGGTTGAGGCTTGGAAATCAGGCTGGCCGTGGTTTACAGAGCGCCCAGTTCTCTCCCGTTAGAAATCCTGACTATCAAGTTGTGCTATATAAACACCAAGTATCTTCTATTACTTTTACAGCTATAACCAAAGCCCAATGAGTCGAACCTTCCCGTCGTGTTCTTCTAAGGAGACCTGGTTTCGATTTCGTAGTGCCCCCTTCCCTCAACCTAAGACGCTCGGCGCTGTGTCAAACGCGTAGACGCTGGGATAGGCGCCAGTCTTCACCGTCATACACGCTCTTATTCGCAGTAACACTTCCATGACTACCTGCGGAGAAAAGCAAGTGTCCTCGCACAGGTCTCAAGTCTCTGCTGACAAGTTTGCGCCGGCCAAATCAGATCTATTGACGCAAACTTTGTCTGAGGCGTGGTCGGTTTTCCGAATTCAAGAGCAAGACAAGCCATTGCCGTGGCTTGTAGAACTCACAAGAGCGTACTTCTATTTATAAGTCATCACAGCTAATCTTCACCTCAACAAGAGATCAGCAAATACCACGCCGACTGCAGGTGCTTCTAGAACGAGACACTCAACGATCGACAGCAGTTCATATGCGGTATATAAACCATCAAACCTAACGATACATCGAGAAATCTTCAAGGCAATGTGGCACTCGTCGTTTCCGATTTCACTCGGTACAGGTAGCGGCATCACTCACCCGAGGGTCACGCTCAATCCCAAAGCGCCAACGCACCATTCCTTCACCCCTCTGCCAGACCTTTCACTACTTCGCCATTTTCCGCCGTTGCCGAGGTATTTCTGATAGCATGCTCCAGGGACGAGCAATGCCGATTGTCTTGGTGATTCTTCCTCGCGCCGTACACAGGTTAGACGAGTGCTGACCTCGAACGGACAAACGCCAAGTAAATCATGTGAGACTCACTGGGTGCTCTTTTCTTGCGCAGACTTCGGTTCTAAAGCAATATGATGCTTCTTTTATAGGCTCAAACGAGCTCTAAATGGGCAGGGGTACTCAAGCCTTGCCATGCCCTGACTTCAACCTCTCTTGCCACCCTCACCTCCGAACATGAGAAAAACGCCTTCCGCCGTGGACTCACTCAGCTGACGCACGCGAGTCATCATCACCATCCAGACAGCACCACAGATGGAAAACTTTTAATGCATTCTTCCAAGGCCTAGCTATATCGCTCCAGCAACCCCCAAGAGGGGCGGGGCACCGTAGGCCGGGTATCAGGAAAGAACCCCCCTCCCTCCCTCAACGCCGATAATGTCCATCAAACCCAAGAAAAGAAAGAAAAACCATGTTCACCGAACCGACGAAGCCTCCGTGTGCTAACCGAGACCCTCATATCCATATCAACCCCGTTTGCCGTCGTGTCATGGCAACCCGTTCCTACAGAGCCTCAAAAGAGGAGAATGTGCTCCCCCTTCTCATCCCGCCCGATATCATAGCTCAAAATCCTATGGTCGCGGTAGTGCAGCATGAGCCGGTACCGCCTCGTCGCTGGCGACGGCGCAGGCGCGTCGTCCGCTCTCAGCAGACACCCGGGCGCGCCGGCCTCCTGCACGGGGCCCACCGCGATGCCGTACAGCCCCCTGCTCGGCCTCCTCCCGGCCTCCTCGTCCTCGCGCGTCGGCAGGACCCAGTCGACCCGGAACCCGTTCTTGACCTTGAACCCGTCCCCCCACAGCCCGTGCGGATACGGCGTCCGGGTGGGCGTCAGCAGGACCACGCGCCCGATGGCGGAGCCGACCACCACGAGCGACAGCTCCGGCACGTGGACGATCATGTTGAGGCGCTCGGCGTGCTGCATGAAGATGTTCTGCGCGGGGTCGAAGTTGACGGGGTCCCTGCAGACCACCGCCGCGCCGTCTTCCGAGTTGATGCTCCTGAGCTCGATGTCGTACTCGTAGGACCGCATGATGCAGCACCGGCTCGCGAGCTCGTCCAGCACGTCCGGGTCCTGCACGGCCGTGTTGCGGTTCCGGACCCTCTCTCTCTTGTGGAAGCGCACCCTCCCGGCCAGCGAGTCCGGCCAGGTGAAGGCCTTGCCTTCGTGGGGGAGGTACACCATGTCGAGAAAGGGTTCGACTTCCGACTCGACGCGTGTGTACCACCCCGGCCGGTCTCCATGCTTTTCTAATGCCCCAAGCACGGAGTCGACTGGATACGCATGCGCCAGGGGCGGTGGATCTTGCTCCGCGAGGTGGTTGACGGGCAATTGTGTAAACCAGTCTTGGGCTTCCAAGAAATTCGGCAGCGCAGCACTACCGTCGCTTTCACTATCGTCCTCAATCTCGTTCTCGTCGTGCAGAGGCGCACTACCGTCGCTGTCGCTCGAGTCCGACGACAATGCTTCTGCTGGTGGTTGTGTGGTCAGCGGAGCACTACCGTCGCTGTCGCTATCTTCAATCTCATTCGCGTCGTCGTCATCGTCGTCGCTGTCATCAACGTCTATCGTGAGCGCCGGCCCGTTCCCTCCCGGCGCATCTCCCGCCAGCTCGTCCTCTATCCATGCCCCCCCATCCAAAGGCGGCACCTCAAACCCCATAGGAGCTAGAGCAAATATCTCGTTGGGCTCGGGCTCCGGGACCGCTTGTGCAGAAAGGGGTGACGGGTGGTTGCGCACACTGGCGAGGCCCTTCTGGGTCTCAACCCACCGTCCAGCAAGCGGAGGCTTCGAGTTCATGACGTCGCCCTCCTCCAGCCCGAGCAACTCTGGCACGGAACACGCGGGCAGGAAGCTTTCATAAGGTAGAACCGCAACACCCCAACCCCTGCCGCATGTAAGTATAACTAACTGACCATTTTGACGGCCGTACCCAAAGGAGGACTTACATCTGGTGACGAAAGTTCCAATGATGCGTCACATGGGTCCTGTGCTGGATCTGGATCGGCGCCGTCTTAGGCTTCCAGATGTCCAGGATCCACACCGTGCCGTTGATGTCGATGGCGACGACCTTCTCCGCGAAGCCGTCCTCGTCGTCCCAGATGGAAATGTTGGGTATGTTGTGCCCGCCGTCGCCGAGCGGTATCACGATGCGCCAGTTCCTCTTCCTCTTAAAAACGCTCGCCTCGCAGTGGCTGTACGGCCTGTCCCGGCGGTACAGCGCCTCGGGCAGCCGCGAGAGCGCGAACGCGAACACCGTCACCTCGAACCGGTTGGAGCTGACGGCGATGAGGCGCGACTGCTGGTGCACCACGATGCCCCACGCCGACCGGCCCACGTTGTCGCGGAAGAAGGGCGTCGGCACGGCGGCCGTCTTCCGGTGCTCGACGTAGCCCGCGATGTACCTGACGTACCAGGCGATAACGGACCCGTCGTCGTACGCCGCGACCAGGACCTCCTCCCTCCCGAGGAACCCGGTGGCGATGTGGTTCGCCTGGTGGTGGAAGCGGGGGTCGAGCGTGCCGCCGACGTGCATCGCGACCTTATCCGGCTTCGTGGCCAGTATCAGGTTCGGCTCGCGGGGCAGCGCATGCCGGAGCGCGCTCTTGGGCCGGTAGACGAATATCCTGTTCTCGTACGCCGCGAAGTAGAGCTGCGAAAAGACGAGGGGGGACTTGTCAACAACAAAAATCTGCCATCACCTCGGCTCGCGATGGGTTACACCAACATTGTATCGTTGCGACAGCGCCGTCAGGTTATTCCGATAATACGGCATCCGCGGGACGTGCTTCTCCAGCGGCTGCTGGTCCGCGGGGTCTTCCTGCTCTGACCCTGTGAATATCTGCTCCGTCGGAACCCCTTGGACGATCGTCTCGGTCGCTACCTGGTGGATGTGGTCGCGCTCGTGCTGTCGGATGATCTCGGGGGCGCCGTCGCCAAACTGAAGGGGGGGAACCGGGAGATTCAGCAATCCAGCCAGCTTCAGACCGAGCGAGCCCCGCGTGATGCTCTCATTCCGGAGATGGACTTACCCGTTCCACGGCGTCCTGGACGAAGCATTTCCCCAGCACAGCCTCGCGGAAGCCGCGATCACGCGGCTGCTGCTGCTGCTGCTGCTGTCCCGTTTGGCCCGCCATGCCACTGGACTTACTCCTCGGAGTCCTGTCCTCTCTTTCTCTTCGAGCGCGACATAAGCGCTTCTAGGGGAACTGACGTGCCGCAAGAAATCACAACCTTGCTCTTTTTCCGTGTGAGAAGGTTGAGAAGAAGGAGAAGCCTTGGGGGGGCTGCGGTGAAGAAGAAGAAGAGCTGTTTGGTTGTCAGACGTGGCCAGCGGGGTCAGGCCGCCCGTTAATCATATCTCGGGTTTGTTTGTCGACAATCCGTCCGCCCACCCACCTTCTTCTGCCCGGCACGTAGGGGTGCATAGGTAGCACAGGCAAGGAGGGGTGGTCCCACTGTAAGGTAATTAATTTCCTTATCGATAGAAAAGGACTGTGCTTTATCGATAAGAAGCTTACCTTAGGTACCTTAGGTGAGCTCCACGTTCCCCCTCCCCTCCTCCCCGCTGCTGGTCCCTGCTTCTCGGTGCTGTCTGGAGAGGAGGGGTCGAACCGTTTCAGCGAGCCCACGCAGTTCGCCGTTTGTGGGGGGTCTTGAGAGAGGTGTCCCAGGAATGTGGATGCAAGCTTTCGCGATGGTTGATGGCATCAATTGACGCGAACTAGCTCTCAATGCGATGCATTGGATGAGTTTTGTAGGATCCCGTCCAGATCCTATCTATACAGTCTGACCACACAATAGAAGATGAGACACGTAGGTCATTCAAATCAATGCTCTCAAATAAGAGGTCATAATCATGATTCCAATTGCCGTGTAACAAAAAACCTCACAAACACACTATCGTCAAGTTTCTAGCTCGTGCCTGACCAAAATGGGTAGCCGGGTATCCGAAGCTGGCACTTCGTCCAAGTACCAATTCATCCCCTCCAAACGCCGGTAATTTTATAGAAAAAAAACAACACACAAAAAGAAAACACATCAATCAAATGCATGCCGTCTCCAAAAGCTCCGTGATCCGTGATTCGAGCAAGCACTCCTGGGCATCGTCGTCCAACCGCGGCGCGCTCTATGCCCGCATGATCTCGACCATGTCCTTCATCCTGTAGTCCAGCACGGGCGTGACCCAGTCGTCCTCCACCAGCGAATACGTCTCCTTGGTGTTCTCGTGGGGCTTGCGCGGGTTGACGGCCCAGTACCCGAAGTCGGCGTCGATGACCTTGAGGTACCGCAGCAGGTTGTTCCAGTAGTTGGCGTCGCCCATGCTCGGGCGGTGCGGCGCGCCGAACTCGCCGACCCAGACGGGCGCCTGGTCGCCCTCGACGAGGTACGCCCAGTTCTGCCGCATCGCCTTGACGAAGGACGCGTAGCCGCGCTTCGAGTAGCGGCCCTCGACGCTGCCCCAGCCGGACCAGGCGTAGACGTGCGCCGAGTAGACGACGCGGTCCGGGACGCTGAGCACGACGGGGCGGGCGGCGACGCCGGTGAGGTCGTTGCCGGACTCGGTGCCGCCGACGATGACGAGCCAGTCCTTGTTCATCTCCAGCAGCCTGTTGCCGGCCTTCTCGGCGGCGGTGGCCCACTTGTCCCACGACATGGTGCCCCAAAGGCCGCGGACCTCGTTGCGCAGGTCGACGCCGATGACGCGCGGGTTGTCGACGAGGCGGAGCATGATCTTCTCCCAGTGCTGGATCCAGTCCTCCTCGGTCTGCTTGATGCGGCACAGCGGGCCGAGGTGGTCGTTGGCCCAGTGGGCGTCGCACGGGTCGGCGCCGCAGCACCAGGTCGAGTGGGTGATGTGGTTGTTGACGATGACGGCGATGCCGGCGTCGGTGAGGGCGGTCACGCAGGCCTCGAAGACGTCGAGGGCGTGCATGCCGACGAGGTCCGGGTTGGCGGCGAGCAGCTCGGCGGGGACGGGCGGGTCGGTGATGACCATCTCGTCGCTGTAGGGCAGGCGCACGCTGTTGAAGCCCAGGCCCCTGATGGTCTGGGCGATGGTGTCGCGGTGCTGGACGTCGAGGCCGCTGGGGATGTTGAGCTCGTCGCTGGCGCCGTACCAATTTACGGACAGCAGCTTGAAGCGGCGGCCGTGCTCGTCGACGACGTCGCGGCCCTTTGTGTGCAGCGGCAGGGTATACGTCTCGATGCTCGTCTCCTTGATCGGGGCCAGCAGCGGGCGTTGTTCGAAGAGCCTGGTCTCCGGGTCGGGGGTCCACGGGACGCCGAGGGCGGCCTCGGCCTTCCAGAGGTAGTGGACGTAGCCGCCGAGGAAGACGAAGGCCAGAATGAGGAACATCCTGAACTGCGATAACCTGATGAAGCCGAGGTGGCAAATGGGCCTTAGACGGTGTTTTGAAGGGGGGATTGCAAATGGCGATGCTGATGATGATGATGACGACGACGAGGTTCTCTTTCGGAAGCAGAGGCCGGGGGAGGAGGCTCCATGGTCGGCTGTCGCAGAATCGTCTATGCTGGGGAAGTAGACACCGCCTCTGGCCGGCGGAGTGCTCGGTTGCTCGATGTCATCAACCAGCGTCCCAGCCTGGGGACGTCCCGAGCTCCAGCGCCATACCCTGGCCGGCAAGCCGGGGGGCAGCTTGAAGATCTCGGCGAGCGGCATTACTGATGTTCCTGCCGTGCTGCCCTGTTGATGGGAGATAAAGATGGAGATTGGCCAATCAGATGCGTGTGTGTGTGTAGCTGATGCTGGTGCTGGTGCTGCACAGCTCGATCCGCTAGGCTGTTTCCAGCGGGAACAGCCCTCCACTGCTGCAAGGACAAAGCCTCAATGACACGGGAGATGGCCGGGGCAAAGCTTGTCCCGATGAAGCCGACAGGCAGTTAGTGGAATGACTTCACACACACTCTCTTTCCCTTCTCTCAACCTAACCTCACACAATCCTTTTCCTCTTCGCGTTTGCTGGCGGCAAGGTAGATGCTGTCAGCCACGTGCCGGGACGGATGCACGTCACAGACGATGTTTATCGCAACGTGTGCAACGGGCGGGCCGTCGTTTCGACTCTTATTTTTTTCTCGTTCGTCCTTGGGTTCGTTTCGTCTCCGAGGAACCGGCGCAACGGTTGGGAAGCGTGTGTGCACAACCCGACCAGATTGTCAATGCTGCGCGCGCTGTGTTCTTCTCTAGTGATGATGATACCGGAGGAGGGGCTTTTCCGTATCTGATTTTGTTGAATGGCAATGCCCGCTTCTGGTCCGTCGTCTTGCTGCTTCGCCTCTCTTATTCTTCAGCTGGGGAATATCAGCTCAGATGCAACCGCCGTGATGGCACTTCTGGAGCGGGGCCGGAGTGAGGACGTTGCTGTGGTTGTTGCCGTTGGACTCTGCTCGTGTTGATTCAGACTGGGCCAACAAAAGGCACACTCGTCAAGCGGGATCCCCAAGTGTAGGGCTGCCAGGATGAACAGTTCGTTCTTCGTCGGTGGTGGCGGCGGCGGCGGGATGATATACACGTTATGGCTTTTTTGGTTCGACAGTCGAGCTTTTACGCAGGGTGCTCTTCCTCCTCCATGCGTTGACGATGTGATCCGTTTCAAAGCCAAAGATGCGATGGAAAGAGAGCAGGAATAGTAAAATAAGAAACAGCCTTTCTTGGTATAACTCACTTTGGCACCCAAAACTACTTATAATTATGAAAACGCCAAGGCGAATCGAACGAGAGTCGGGCAGCCGAGCGGCGCCTGCTGCAATGCACTTCCCGCTTACATGACGGTCAGATTTGTGATGTCGTGGGTGCGCTCCCCCCTCTCCGAAGAAGCCGGACGGAGCGGAAGCCCTGGGATTGGGGGTTGGGAATACAATCAATCGAATCAGATCAAGAACCACCACTTCCCGTCAACCCCGGGGGGCCGCTGGGATTGGGGCCTTGAACACACATCAATACGCGCGATCTGGTCGCTATGCAGAGATTTGCGGTAAGGCGGGCATGGGATGGTGTTCCTGCTAGCCTCTCCGCCGCTCCTCGCATCATTCGTTAATCCCACCATCCGTCCATTCCGCACATTCCGGCTGGGCTTACCTTTGCAGACCATCGCTGGCCTTTCTGCCTTATCCCGCCGACGCCAGCTCACACACACACTGGACAATGCTCACCCTCCTCCCACACCCGGCATGATGATCCTTGCTCGGTACTTTGACTCTTCTTTTATTCCTCACCACTCAATTGCGTTGTTGCTTCCTGCATGGCCCGGTACTTGATAAGCAAACTTGCATTATAGTGTCGCGTGACTCTTATTTTTTTTGGTTGTATTTTCGGACTTTGGACAACACCTACATGTCCGTCCCCGTCAAATCATGATTCGTTCCGCCCATCCCGTCAAGGGCCTTCTTCCGCCCCGAAGCCTCCCTAGGTAAGTTTCCCACCCCTCGGTGAGGCTCCGGACGTTCCCTTTGTCGCCTCCCGCCGTCCCTCTCTCTAAAAGGTACAGAGTCTCTAAATTGTGGGTATTGCACCCGTCCCTTCGCTGCCTAAACAAGTCCGAGACGCCGACGCTGGTATTACATGGTTCGGGTTTTTTTGTTCATGAAAAAAAAAAAAAATATGTGACAAGGC
>JABGLZ010001067.1:48272-58398 GCA_014705045.1 Colletotrichum theobromicola
ATATATCAATAACCAGCACGTGGTGTCCAGATGCTTCAGCCGATAATAATGCGAACCATGTTTTGGTAACTGGGTCCGTGAGGGGGTGGTAAAGGTGTTTTAAGTCAGGGGGGCCATGGAACACTCTGGTTCCTCGCCCAAACCCTCTCGCTCTTCTTTTTTCTTTCCTTTTTTGACTTTTACTAATTTCCTTCCTTTTTCGTTCCGTTCGTCGTCGTGCCGTCTCATTATATCCTGTTCATCCCAAGTGGGTTCATGTCTTCGAACCCGTCTGGCCGGGCTCGCGACTCGGGCCGGGCGTACGTCGCTCGCGCATCCCAAGTGGGTGGTGTTTGCGGCGGGCGGGGGCTTGAGAAGGACCGCATCGGCGGTTGGTAGCGGGCTGTTTGCCCAAAGTAGTCGGGGGTTCTTCGTCCGCTGTTGGGACTTACAACGGGTGATTTGACTGGGGAAACTGGTGTTACAACAGCGCTCGAGTCTCTGGACAGCATCTCGTACGCACGGGTATCTTTCTTCACGTCGTATCGGGCATCCACCGACACGAATTCTTTCTTGTTCCGGCCTCCCAAGGAGGTGACAAGATCAACCCAACCGAGGACCATGGCCCATCGGCCCAGGAGGAAGAGCAGCCAAATGCCGTTCATCTAAGGTTCCAATTAGTCTTTGATTCTCGTCGACTTGATGAACGGGACGGGAAGCTCTTCTTACCGCGAGTAGGATCAAGACCGCGGTGATGGTCGCCTCGTTGACAACCATGTTCTTGGCCTTGTCGTAACACTTGCTTCGGTCACCCCCGGTGGTGGTGATACACGTGATCCAGTCTGCGGCGATGGTCTTGTCGTCGTGCACTGCTTGGACTGTGTTGTCCTGAAACACGAAAACGACAGAGAAGAAGATGACGTCGGCAATAATGATGAGGACGATGGCGATGCCTCTCCACTGGAGTGAGATCACACGTCGTACTCGTCGGTAGGCTTGGCGAGGGGTCATGGTCCGGATGCTCTGAGAGTACTGGGGCAGGCTTGAGCCCTCGGTAGATGCGCTGTTGTCTGCCAGCGAGGCAAGGTAGACCTTGATGCAGTAGCCAAACGTGGCGAACTGGATGATGACTGTGAGGCCGGCGAACACGAGGAGCGGGATCCAGAAGTCGGCAAGACTGTTTTTATGGTTGATGTGGCAGGTGGCCCCGAAACGAAACGACACGCCGCTGAAGACGAGGGCGACGACGATGCCAATGATGGGGATACCCCAGCCGGCGGCTTGGGCAAAGATCATAAAGTTGCGGCCGACGACGACTTGCCAGCAGATCTGAAGGTGCAAAGACAATGATCGCAGGAAGACCCACATGACTCCGGCCCAACCCCCGAGCAGGAGGAACGCACCAGACGCGCCGCAAACCTTGCTCGACTTCATGCTGTGAGGCGTGATGTCGTTGTAACATTGCTCCGGCTCAGCGGCGAGAGGGACAACAAAGCCAAGCTGATATGGTCAGACATCAGGGGCGGTCACCGTCGCGTGGGAGTCAACTCACATTCATGATGAAGACGGCAATCGTCAGGCATATGCTCAGGTAGTGTCTGTACGTCTTGTCGACGGGCAGGACGGCCCAGGAAAGGAGGAGAAACAGGCAGCATGCCGCACTGGCGACGCAAACCCAGTTGGCTGCTGTGGTCATGGTGTTGAAGTAATCCGGGTACACCCAGTCCGTTAGCGGGCATGGCAAGCAACATGACAGGGTCTCTGTCAAGTTCTGGCAAAGGCGGCCACTGATGACTGTACGAGGTTAACGGCTGGTTCAACATTCCCACTTTGACGACACTTACAGCCTTCGTCGGCTGGAAACAGGGACGCAGAGATGAAAGGTGCAAAGCAGCCCCCTCGGGACGCGATGTCGGGGTACGCCATGGCTGAGGGTGAGACGAGCAACCGCCGAATGCAAAGGCGATCTGAGGAGCGGCCCTGGTGATATACGACGACGATGTGGTAATATTCGATGTGTTGTCCGCCCTTTCCCCGATCTGGTTGACACACCCTTGAACGATATCTCGCACTGACAGTTGCGGTACGCTAGTGAAGCGAACTAGGAGAGAAAAAGAAGTGATGTCGTAGCGTGGAGAGTCGGAGTTGATGCCGGGCTCTGTCGGGAGATGTCGATGAGAAAGGAAAAAAGAGGTACGTCTTCCAAAGTCCTCCAAATGACGTCCTCAGTCCTGCTGAAGCCCAAGCCGTGGTATATACTCGGGATCGGGTGAGTGTCGAGTCGAGTTGAAATGTCGACGTAAGGTGGCCGTGGCGGAGGGTCGTGTAAGTCGGGTCGGGGCGTTGGAGAGTGGTGCGTCACAGGCGACCTATTGTGTTGATACCGTCATCGTCCGCAGTTGACAGGGCAGGGCGGGACGTGTTGGACGCGGAAGACTCGTGGTATCAAGGAAAGACTCGAGCGGGAGCAACGACGAAGAGGCCGGAAGCATCACAGAGGGCACGAAGGCAGGACGGAGGAGGGTGGGACTCTATTATGTACATGGAGGCGTAGACTACGTTGGACTACCGCGTAGTACCTTAGCTGGGCTGCGAAGGTTGGCCCTTGTGTAAGTTCCTGCAGAGCGGGTGGGTGTTTCTCAGTTCCTCTCTTTCTGGGCCATGCTAGTGCCCAGGTTTGTTCAACCAGTCGCGGTGCTGGTGCCGGGGGTCTAGAGAGAGAGAGAGATGCTGGGGTACGACGACGACTCCTCCATGGTCCAGGCAGGCAGGACTCGGGAGCGGGTATTTTGTGTGTGTGATGGGTTGGATGGGTTTGTCCATTCCGGGACTAAGATGGGCTGTTGGGGGCGAGCATCTTGCCAGGGCCAATGGGGGAAGGGGATTTGGACGGGCGATGATGGGTGTCTTTTTAGGAAAATCCCGATGACCCTCACTGGCGGCGACCTCAAGGATGCAGAGAGAGACCCAAGGGCCCAGGACCCAAGGAGCCGAGAAGGAACCCTCTCTGTTGTTGTGCAGGCCGAGTGCATCGCGTTGGCGTATGAGGCGATGCATCACAGCGGCGCATCTTATTGGGGAGGCGATAATCTTCACGGGCAGGGGTGTCTTTGGGATGCTGTGCGATGCTAGTGGGTGGACGGAAGGATGGATTTGATGGACCAGGCCCAGGATTGCACAGAAAAGAGAGGAGAGGCACCGCAGAGGCGGCCCAAGATGGGTTGACGAGGAGGAGGAGGAATTGAAGGCAAGGAAGTGAGGAGCCGGCCGCCGAAGCGGAGTCCTTTTGGATGTCCCACGCCCCTCCCCCCTCTTGCAGTGTCCTGGCTGGCGTCGTGCCTGTGCCGCCCCCCTTCCCCTTCCCCTTCCCGGTCCCTGGTCCGCATCGGTGCAGCATCCACCACAAACCACACCCTTCTTTCTCCACCCCACCAGCAGTCCTCCTGGGTCCTCGATACTAGGTAGGTGGTCCAGTGGCACTCCGAGGACACTGGACTGGGCGGCCGGGCTGTCGTGTGGCCGGGAATTTGGTGGTGGACACTGAGGGGATATCTGCCAGGCACCCAGAAGCCCCCCGAGGCCCCACCGATCCCAAAGAGCCAGTCAAGGGCGCTGGCAGGCCTCTGCGAGGATAATCAGTGGACCTCCGCCCGGCGCTGCTCAGCAAATGTGTACCGCGTCCCGCTGCAGCTTCACCACTCACAGCGCCCAGAGGCCGTGTCGAGCGGCCTGCTGAAAACCGACCCTTTCCACGAGCGTCGTTTACCCCGTCAGGCAACCCGCTCCAACAACCGCAACACCGCAGCTTCTCCCATCGGTTGGCTGGCTTGGCCTCTCGCCCATCTTGTGCCAATGCTGCTTCATCAATGACTGATATCACGCGAGGGGCACAGAACAAGACGCCCCTGGTTCCAACATGTCCTCAGTCATGATCCCCGAGGTTTCCAAGGTTCTGTGTGTCCAGACTCAGGCCCGCCCCAGTAAGAACCACAGTTGCACACAGCTGGTTCGAGCCCGCCAACCTGTCACAACCCAGAACGAGGCATTGACCACATTGAGTCTTTAAAGGGAACCTCGTTGAGAAAGGCAGGTGAGCTGCTGATAGGCAGGCAGATAGCATTCTTCACTCAATTTGTAAATAAGGTACCTACCTAAGGTACCTTACCCTTGACCTAGGTTTGTGGCGTGGTTGCCGCCGAGGTGACCATGATCACCACCACCGAGGGGCAAGCAGCCTAGGTCTCTGTCAATGTCTTTCCAACTCCCTGGGACGTCCCTTCAACGTTTTCTCCAATTGATGTGAAGGGGAAGGAACCTTGGTCAGGGAAATCCATCGTGTCTTGCGGCTGTGGCCTTTCCTACTGCGCATTGTCTTGCCGCCCCGGCCGCCGCATGTTGACCACATCCTTCAACAACCGTCTCTTTCATCACCTTAGTCCGGCCGCGATCTCGACCTAAACTTAACCTCAAAATCAACCTCCCCGCTAGCCAACAACCAACAACCGGCAAGTCTCCTTCGGCCCTGTCGAGTGACGAATGTCGCCCTCGACTGTCGACGGCCTCCCGCCAACCTACCTAGTCGATTGTCGTCACTGGAGGTTTCCCAACACCGCCGCGTCCCACCAATCCCGCTCAGCCTCTACCAACCGTTCATGCTTGGAGGCTTAACAGGACCAGCTATTCATCTATCCTGCCTGCCATCCATGATCCATCCTCTCTGTGTCCTGTGGCGCAAATCGGACGCACCGCCGACCACCTGTTGACTCAGATCCCTCACCTCCATCGCTGTCGTTGACCACATCCTCGGCACGGCACCATTTGCTGCATGTCTTAGACACCACCAGCTCAATGTCTCGCCCTTTGACGTCTTTCTCGTTACAATGCATCTCCATGTCTCACTCTCTTCCCCCTCCTGCAACTCGCAGAGCCGAGGCACGACTTTCGCAACATGAACCACAGCTTCTGCCGGCCGCTGTCCTTCCGGGGGACGTTTTTGTCAGGCTCGACGGACGATTCTCGTCTGCCACATCATGGATCAACGGCTCTTGACCATCTCTTAGTCCCGATCCCGTTTTTTGGTACGCGGTCGAGCGTTTCAAAGGCGAAGGCGGCTAAACAGTCCCGCTGAGGTGCGTGGCTTGCTGGCGCGAGTCAGCTGGACGCCAGCCGGGCACGAATAGCAAGAGCCCCAGCCTTCGAGAATGGAGATGCTGCTGAGAAGTGCCGAAGGCGTGCGTCTCGTGGGGCACAGACTAGAGACCAACGACGCGGGAGAAGAAGAGGCAGACAACGCAGGTCGCACTTTGCGCAACTTGTTTTTGGTCTTCTGCTATCCCGACCAAAATAAACGCAACAGGTTGACGACTCTTTGCCACGTCGGTCCACCACGAAGAAGACTCCATGTTGCGGTTTCGCCGTATCCGTACTGCACTGCGCAAAAGGGCTCCCTCCTCTCAATCAATGTACTGCATAGTGCCATGTACACCATGCCTACTGAGTATGGACATGGGCATGGCCACCTGGACGGGCCGACATGGTACCCCTAGGCTGGCCGAGCTGTGGCACCTGAAGGCAAAGACAGCACTCAACCGACCTTAGGGCTGAGCAGTGCCCTGTCAATTACGTCGTGTGTACGGATACAGCTGAAAAAGAAGAGGCAAACTCGAGATGCCCCCGGTTTACTGCAAGGTCCTGACTCTGAGGATCCATTTGAACGACAAGAAAAGAAGCAAACATATTGGCGGTCGGTCTCCGACGTTCAAAAGAAAGAATAGAGCCACGTCGTCTCAAGACGTTTCTCGTTCCCACGTCCTAGACGCCGAAACCGTTGAGCTAGTCTCAGCAACTACCTACCTACTTTAGCAGCACCGGCGGTGAGGTATGCTAAGGTACCTAGCTGTCAACATGCGTACTACGTTAGCAGTGCTTAGGGTGCGATCAAGAAACGCCACGGCAAAGACAGTCCTCTGGCGCCAGCCATTGTGCGGATATCTTCAGACCGCAGCCACAGGGTCCTTCTCGCACAAGCCAACAACACTAAACAGCCCGTTAAAAGGTTTCCCAGCCAGCGCCGGCGTTCCTGCCCAGGCGGGCATGGCGGAAACAGGCTTGTCAACCCAAAATGCGCATCAAGATTGAGTGGACTCCGCCTTTTCATTTCCAGGCCGCTTCCAATCTATTATCTCAGTTTCCATGGCCAACCATGCTAGATTGAACAGCGCCGAGGACCTTGTTTGCCTGTCAACATAGATCACAATCTGGGGCACAAGTCCCGGATAACCTTCACTCCGCAGTCAGCATAGCCGTCTCGGCCGACCGTGTATCCATCTTGCGCCGGCGCACTTGGACGGCGGCTTCGCAGTCCATCTGCACCATCGAACATCGAGTCTCGGTACTCGACTCGTCCCCAACGCGCCAACCCTCGATGGAAGCAGCCAACTAGAATGATGTATGACACGCATCTCAATTACATCGCAGTCACAGCACGCATGGCGCCGAGCTAAAGCACAGATGGTCACAGAGACACGGCAGCCTCCGGTAGCCCATTTGTAGAGTCACGCACATTGGCACCAATACAACTGGTCTCTGGTTGGTCCTGTGGCGCTTCGTCGCCGAGCCTCTCAGAGCTCACAAAACAATTGCTGCAACTTGACTGGTGCTTTCGACATGTCTAGCTGGCCACTCACGCACCCTTGTTCCAGAGATCGGTTGGCCGTCACCGAGGCCGTTGCGAGCACACAGCACAAGACCAAAGTCGATGCCAATCCTCTTCGCTAGTCCTGACCACTCATCGCCTCCCATGGCGCCCAAGAAGCTCTCACGTTACCAGCGCAAGATGCGGCCTGTCTCTTTCTGGATGATCAAAGGTGGCACGCAACTGAGGTTTTGGAAAGAGTCGGCTGTACTGTTTCCGAAATGTTGGGAACTCCTTGGTAACCCCTTGGTGCTTCAGAAAGCCTAAAGTCCATCCGAACAAACTGCCCCAGAGTCGAAATTTTCAACTAGCTCCTCGGCGCTCCTGGAGTCCTGACAGAACTCAATGCCCGTGTCTGCAGGTCTTGAACCCGCCTTCTCTGCATACACATGTACATGCGGCGCGTCGGTACGAATGTGCCTGGCATCATTAGGGGTGCGCACCACGCAGGAGGAAAGACTTCCCGCCCCTCCGCGACCCTTGTACGCGCTCTCATCGAGCCCTTGTCCATGCGGGCACAGACATGCTCAACTCGATCCAATCACAGACAACAAGACAGAAGCGATCCCACCCACACTCTTTCACCCCCGCAACCCACACCACCACTACCACCAACAGCTTGACCCTGGACGTCAGGAAGACCTTCACATCTGCTCGTTGAAAATGAGCACCAGATTGGACATCATGCGATATTGCTCCCACCGTTGATCTTGATGACGGAGCCAGTCTCTTTGGAAGAAAGCTGGTTCTACCGCTCCGTCAAGGCGTCTGGGCGATCTTGTGGCGGAAACCAAGCTATTGCACCAGCCAACTAAGCAGCTGTTTGTGTGATGACATTGTGCCGCTCAACAGTCCTTGGAACCGCGGCGCTTATCGATATCTGCAGCCTTACCATTCCATGCGATAGTCCGTCCTTCATCCCTTTGGAGTCGCAGTTCGGCCCTTCTGTTTACAATGGATCGACCGGATTTGGGCGTCTATCACGAGGTTTTGTGAGGCACCACAGACAGTCAGCATACCAGCGTTTCACAACGTCACAATAACGCTTCCCTGCAGCTCGAAATAGGCTTTTTGGGGCGGTCAACAAGTCGACGTCCAGGAGGGCGGCAGTTGGGTCAATGAAATCTCAACCAGAGATGGATGTGCCGATTTCCTGTCCGGAACGCATAACACAGACTGCTGTCAGCTCGCTGCCGTCACCCTGTTCCCGGGCTGTCTTCGCGATGGCAGACTCGAAACGAAATGCCTCAGAAAGCATGTCGTAACGTTGGATCTCCAACACGAACGGCCGGCCAGTGACCGTTTGATCGGCAACAAACCACGGGATAGCTAGAATACGACATCTGCGCAATGCTGTTCCATGTCGCCCGTTTAAGAACACGAGAGGCTCGCCAGCCACCGGAACCAAAATGAGACATTACTTGGGTCTTTTAAGCTCTGGCAAAAGGAAGTCGAGCTTGCCGGCAACCGAAGCTCGCCAAATGCGGTGAACCGCACATGGTTTCACGGGAGTCCGTTGGATTTGACTATTGGGTGTCTTTACCGCATAATCGCATTACGGCCGCAGGAACGGCACGCATGACCATCTCCAGATGATACGGTACGGGAGGCTCGCCGGTGTTCTACGAGACTCACGCAGAGCTGAATCTGCCGACAACATATTGCTCATATCCCTGCCATTAGGTAGGCTCCTTGGCAGGGCTCAGTAGTCGCAAGCAAGTTGGTGAAGAAGGCGCAACATGGCTTCGAGGCAGGCCGCACAAAGGTGCACTGAGCCGTCTTGGACGCAGATATTGCCTGCTTCTGTCAATTTCGGGCGTGGAATCCTTCGAAGAGCAAAGGCGTGTGGCTCAATCTTCAGTCTTGGCGTCGGCATCGACAGGGTGTGGCATCCGCCGGCGGGCTTCTAGAAGATGCAGAAATACCGCGCAGAAAGCTGCTCGGACGCGTCGCTGCAGGACGGCACAGGCACACACTTGCTCGAATGGGTATGGGCTTGCCGCGACTGACAAGAGTAGCGCGTGGTACCGGTCCATTCCGCACCATGTCTCACTTCCAAGCCGTTGCTTCGAAGCTCAATGGAAGCATCTAAGCCGTTAGTCGTGGCTTGGAACGACGCCTGCGTGCCTGACTCGAAGTTTGATTCTGTCAAACTCCTTTAAGCCAAGTATTTTCCGGGTCAGCACTATGGACAAAAAGGCGCGGTCCGAGAATTGGCCGGCGGGAAGCAAATAGGCAATATTTTGGGGGAAATTGATCGTCGCGCGGGTGGCCTTCTTGCACCCCCAGCAGCATGGAGCTGCACCCAATCCCGTCGATGCCCTCGCTCGGATAGGCATGCGGACGCTGCGCAGCACAAAAAGGCATGCGCACCTACATGCGCAACCGCGGGGGCGCCCAACCTCATTTCCGCGTGGGCATCAAGAGGCTGCTAAGGTTGCTGAATGTCTGGTGTGTTTCGCGACTGTTGCGGTAGGATCGTCAGTCCAGGGCATTCTAGGTCGGCGATTGAAATTGCCCCGCGAAGAACCCGGTCGTTGTCACCGTTATGGAAAGCAACTCCCATCATTTCCACACTTTATGAACAAAAGGTACCAAAGGGTCTCAATATTTGCAAGTTAAAACATTGCAGAGGGTCTGAGCTTTCAATGATTGCGACGGAGCTCAACTGGGAACTGGGGTGCCTCTTTTGGACGAGTTGAGGATGGGGACCGTTCGGGAAACAGGCTCGACCGTATTGCCGGAACGCAAAGCCGAATCACGGCCATTGGAGTCGCTCCGCCGTATGCAAGTGCGATGCTGCGGATGTAACGATTCCGGTTGGGAAGGGGTCAAAAGTTTTCGATGTTGGCCCGTTTCCATTGTCAGCTCAGGCTGCCCTCCGTTGGCATCGTTGCAGCGCCAGAGGGGTCTTTTGGCTCGCCTGTGACGTCGGTACCAGAAAGACTAGGAACTGCGTAACAAGGCCAGCCGATTTCATGATCTGACCACAGGATTACGGGTACAGATATGGCGCTGCGGAGCCCACGTTTACAACGCCCGGCCCAAGTTAGTGTACAACAACGGTGACTGGTCGGCTACCTAGCTAAGGTAGGCTCTGATCGGGCTCTCGGTGAGGGACATTCCGGGGCCGGCCTAGATCGCCAAGCCAGCCTGAGAGGCTTGGGCCACTTGGCCAGCCGGGAAACACTGGAAGGGGCAGTTGAAGACGACGGCGATGAAGATGTTGGTATGCGCCGCGACGGATGACGGTCTGGACCGGCGGTTTCCGGGGGCCGCATATCGGGATAGTAAGCTTCGCGCGGTTCGGGCTGCAAGTTGCTGCTTCGGGGCATGACAATCGAAAGGCAGGAAGGCCTGCTGTCGTCATCAAGGCCAGTCCATAGGGATAGCTGCTGGTGGACGCAGTGTATCCGTACGCCAAGTGCCGCCAGGGTTTGACCAGATTGGGCG
>JABGLZ010001069.1:0-50604 GCA_014705045.1 Colletotrichum theobromicola
GGGGGGGCTAGTGCATACCGAGCCAGTGGTGGACCCAGAAGTACGGGACGGCGTAGAGGAGGAGAACGGTGGAGACGTCCAGGATCTGGGCGGCCTTGTAGAGGAGCGAGAGGGTGATGCCCAAGCCAAGGTCGGAAATGGCGATGAAGATGGCCTCATTGGGACGGAAGACGGCGCTGGTGGGGTCGAAGTGGCTGACGTTGATCCAGCGTCCGAGAGTGCTGACCTCGCGCTGCTTGCTGCCCTTGCCGGCGGTGGCGTTGAAGAAGAGGTACATCTGCCAGCCGAACAGCTGGTGGCCGATGAGGTTGATGAGCTGGAGGATGGGGGTGTCCTCGAAGAGCTCGTGGAGGTCGATGCTGCCGAACAGGGGCTTCTTGGAGGCCTTGGGCTGGGTGGCGGGGACGAAGGCCATGTCCTTTTGCATGTGACCGGTGAAGCGGTGGTGACGGTGGTGAGAGAACTTCCAGGAGAAGTAGGGGACCATGAGGGAGGAGTGGAGCACCCAGCCGACGCAGTCGTTCAGCCTGGTGTTCTTGGAGAAGGCGCCGTGGCCGCACTCGTGGCCCAAGATCCAGACACCGGTGCAGACGAGGCCCTGGACGAAGCCGTAGATCATCCAGGCGGCACCGCGGACGATGGGGTCCTGAATGGCGGGGATGTAGGTGAGAGCGGCCCAGACGAGGCCGGCGACCATGGAGTAGTCGCGGAAGACATAGTAGAAGGACGTCCACAGCGAAGGCTCAAAGCAGTGAGCGGGAATGGTGTCCCTGATGGTCTGAATGTCAGGGTACTCGGGCTCAGAAGTCTTCTAGAATGAGGGTCAGTTCAGGTTCAGATTCGGATTCAGATTCAGTGATCTCGATCGAGATCGCGGTCCGGAAGGAGCCTCCGACTCACCTGCTGCTGGGGCTTCTCGACCACGGCGGTCGTGGTACGTTGACGAGCCGCCATTGTGTGACAGGTGCAACCTGGGATGTTTGAGATGCTTCTGTCTATAGGAGGTTTGTCGTATATGAGATGAACAGAAGGCTCCTCAGATTCAGCAGAGAGTGAGTCGACGGAGCAAAGGCACCAGATGAAGCTGGGGGAGGACGGGGAAAAGGTGAAAATTCTCGCTTGCCCGAGGTAAAAATGGGTAGGTGCGATTATCGCTTTTGCAGGAGGGGGAAAAAGGAAAAAAAATCTAAGGGACTTAGCTGTCACCGCCACGGCACATGCAACGACGTGTCTTCTCCTTGTTCTTTTTTTGTTGTTACCTGGGGACCCAGCGCCCAACCTTGGAGGCAGTGGGTCAACGTCGGTTCCATGGTCAGGGACGTGGACGATCTGCTGAATAGGGGTCCAAACAGTCTGGACTTTGTTGCCCACAATCCCACATGCATTGCCGTGGCCGGCAGAAAAAAAGGGAAAAAAAAAAAGAAAAAAAGATTACGATGGTCAGTGTGCCAATGGCAAGTGTTTGGAATCGCGCGAGTGTCAGCCAAAGACGTGACTCGCGGCCAGGTCTAACCTTGTGCCCGCCCAAGGTAGCCTCGCAGAGCCTCGGGCCAGGCGTCTTCCGCAGCGCACATCATGACTCAAATTGGCCCAGTTCAAGCCACCTCTTCTTTGTCCATCTGCTTGGTCTCACTCAGGAGGCTCAGGAGAAACGCTGAAGAACTTGAGCCGCGTGGTGTGGCGGTGACCGCCTGCCTGTTCCGTCTGTCTCTCTTGATGCGCTGTCCCTCCTCATGGGCCATGCTTCCAAACTGCAACACTGCAACATGCCAACATGCACACACCGTATATCGCAAAGCGAGACAGAGACAGAGAGGCAACCCACACACTTGCCCGCCTTTCGCAGGCGGTGAGCAGCTGCTCTCTCACTCTGTTGAGACCCGCGGATCTGTCCCTGCTGTTTTGAATCTTTCGATCCTTGCATATCCAAGAAGAGGCTTCCTCGGTTAAACGAAACTAAACGCTATCCGGCCTAGTGGGCGAAGACACGCCAGGGTTCGGTTCCACGTGCGGATAACAAGAGGCTTGGGAAACCCACAAAGAAGGCCACCCTCAATCCCAACACTTTTACCCCTGGGCCCTCACGCCCTCTGCGACTTTGTACGGGAATGACCCCCACTTTGCGTTTGAGCTTGAATCTCGTTTAAACGTCTCTTTCCAACGCGGGTGCGTGGTGGCAACAGGACCCTGAAAACCCCTCTCCCCTCTCCTCCCCCTCTCTTGTCTGTTGACAGAGGGTTTCTTTTGGGCAGATTCCATTGGCCAATTCTTGCGACTCTCTCTCTCTCCATCTTTCTCCAACCCGCCCCAAGACCCCAAACCGAACCGCGTGTCCCCAAGTGTTCTCAAAACAAGGGACCGTGCGATAACGTCGCGGCCCACTCGGGGAAGACCGGGTAAGAGGGGACAAACTCGGGTACGGATAGAAAGAGAAAGGTAAGTAGGTAAGCACAAAGAGACCGCCTGTCATGGGCTCTTCGGGTTCATATACTTGCGCAAACTCTCCCTTTCGTGTCGGCTCCGCCTAAGGCCATGTCGTTATTCCGAGTTGCCCATCACTATCAAGCCCAGGCGCAAGGTTGAGGCGCGCACGGGTATGTTGCGCAAGGCCATCGAGACCTCCCAGCGCCATCGCTCCGGTGCAATCAAAAAAAGCTTAAACGGCTTCTTTGTGGGGTTCTAGAAATGAGGCTGCGAGAGACAGATGCCTAGGGCAAACCCAAAATCTACCAGACAGTGTATTTTCATCTCCTACTGCGCATATCCTCCGTCTTCGTAAATCAGTCCATTTCGCGAGTTGATTCTCTTTGACAACCGTCACAAGCCCCTGCAGGTCCAAACTTTATCTGCCGTACTGCAGAACACAACTGCGGATATCCATGAATGATGACGGCCACCGGCGCAACACTCAGCCTCCGACGAGGGCCGGGTACGGCCGTCCGTCTGATAATTAGGGACCAAACCTTGGGCAACATGTCTCATTTCCGCTGTCATGGACGATAGCGACTTTCTGTGGTTTATCAGTCGAAGCTGAGGGTCGATTTTGCAACACATCCCTGGAACCAAGCAACTCGACTCAACGCGCCTGCAGACCAATATGACTTTCCCCAAAGTGAATGGAACCGCCAGCAGAGACCTCGCGGAACTGCTCGAGTTCGTGAGGTTGAACTCATCATACTACGCCAAATTCTGGGAGTCCCGCGGAGTCTCGAAAGAAGGCACGGTCTCACTTCGAGACTTGCCTACAGTCGATCATGAGTCTTTCTGGGAATCCAATACTTGCCTCAACAGTCAAGTCATAACTTCAAAGCAGAAAGATGGTATTATCTTCAAAACAGGAGGTGGGTTGTCTCCCAATAAAACAACTGAAGCACATTCTCACTGTTGTTAGGCACAACCAACCACCCCAAGGTCTCATTCTATGATCAGAAAGAATTTCATGGTCTCTCAACGCAGCTGGCAGAGTCTCTGGCGCGATGTGGCGTTCGTGAAGGAGACATGGTCGCCAACCTGTTCTACGCTGGCGACCTCTACGGCAGCTTCTTGCTACACATCTTGTCGGTGTATCACTTACCTTGCGGCGCCATCCAGCTTCCAGTCGCTGGACATGTCGGAATCCCATCAATGGAGAGACACATTGTCGAGTTCGAAGCCACCGTCGTTCTGGCCACAGTCACGACAATGTCGCAACTGGCAGAACGCATCCTCGAAGCCGGGAAGACGCACCCTTCTGTCCGACTCCTCTTGTTCTCCGGCGAGGCATTCTACGACGATCAAGCAGGGCTCCTGAAGGCAGCCTTCCCCAACGCTACCGTCCGATCGGTGGTTTACGGCTCAATGGACTGCGGAATCATCGGTCTGCCGCCAAAGCCCGAGGACTACACCAACGACCCCCGTCTTCACCAGGTCAACAGCCCCAACATCATCGTCGAGATCGTCAACGACGACGGCGAGGTCACGACGACCCCGGGCGAGGCGGGCAGCCTGGTCGTCACGAACGTGGAGCGCCGTCTGATGCCCATCATCCGCTACCCGTCCGGCGATCGAGCCGCGTGGGTTGATCCGGCGCTTGGTCTTTTCCGCGTTCTCGACAGGGACCGCACGGCCATCCGCCTCGGCCCCGTGTCCATCGACTTTGTGGACCTGAGACGCATCGTCTCGACGGTCCTCGGAGACAGGCCGGTGGGCAAGATTCAGGCCGTCGTCACGCGAGAAGTCAGGAAGGACCTGCTCACTCTGAACGTTGCCTTCAAGCCGACGGCGGACGAGGAGAGTTCGCGGTTGCAGGCAGGGCTGAGAAGCGAGCTCGGGGTGGTGCGGCCGATGTTTCGGGAACACGTCGAGAAGGATCTGGTCAACGAGCTGCGGGTGAACTTTGTCACCATGCAGGAACTCGCTGTCAATCCTAGGAGTGGGAAGATCGCCGAGGTGCTTGACCTTAGGTCAACTACAGTGTAACCTTTACGGACCTCCCATACCACGAATCCTGGAGTTCAGAGTATTGCGTGATCAGACGTCCCATTGAGCCCACCTCAGTCATAACGTTTATTCGATTGGTCACAATACAACGCGGATTATGAGCACGTTAAAACGGTCTTGGCATCCGTCTCCTTGGGAATGTCAACGAAACAAGCTTTCGTTCTCGCCAAGAGGCCGGTGGGACACTTCTTGACGCTATTCAGTCTGGTGCATTGGTCGTAAACCCAGCCGCGACAGGCGCACAAGCCCAAACGGATATCGTCGCCCGGGACATATCAGGACCCCGCTGGTTGTCTCTTTGACGCGGACGAGCTCCCCTGTCGCTGCCCCAGCCCCGGATGAACCGGCCGGTAGTCAAATTGACGACGACTGCGGGGACCTCCAAATTGGGGCATATCGTGGAGACGCCGCTTGACTCGCGTGGGGGCCCTGCTCTCCCTCGCATTGAAGGCGCTTCGACTCTGATACAGACTTCACATGGAAGCTGCTGCTGCGGCCACGAACTTTACTGTGTAGTGATCTCGCAACGCTTTGGCAGCGAGTCTTGCTCCGGAGTTTTCTGATTGCATATTTCTTCAAAAAGTGATCCCGATAGCTGAGAATCCGAGTATCAGACCGTTCATGCCACCCCCCAGCCCAGCCACCGCGCCTCCCGTGGATCACGTCTATCGAGTAGTCTCCAACGCCCATCTCGTAAAGCCGAGCACAGCAACGTCACAGCCATGTCGGACAAACACACCGCGTCACCGAAGCCAGTGCTCCCGAACAAGGGACGCACGGCGGCAGGCAGCCTCGCTCCGTACTGCCCCGAACCTCCCCCCTCTCCTCTCTCCGTTCCCACGCTGACATCCACGTCCGAGATAGGTGGGGCGAGCCGGCGTGGTTCAACGCCCTCGAGAGCCCGTACTACAATGACTCTCACCGGAGGTTCCAAGCCTACGTGCGGGACTTTGTCGACACCCACCTGCTGCCGCATGCGCAGGAGTGGGAGGCCGCCGGCGAGTGCCCCTTGGCCGCCAGGTTGCAGTTCGCCAAGTCCGGTCTTGCTTTCCTCGACGTGCCCAGGGAGTACCGGCCGGCGGCGCTCCTGACGATCGCGGGGATCCCGTTCGACGAGCTCGACGTCTTCCACGAGCTCATCCTCATGGACGAGATGGCCCGCATCCCCAGCGGGGTGCCCCTCGCGCTGGCGGGGGCGTCGAACGTGGGCGCCCCGCCCGTGTGGACGGCGGGGACCGCAGAGCAGAAGAGGCGCTGGCTGCCGGGGCTTTTCACGTGGGAGACGAGTTTCTGCCTCGCCATCACGGAGCCCACGGCCGGCAGCGACGTGAGCGCGATACGGGCCACCGCTGAGAAGACTGCCGACGGGAGGTTTTACGTCGTCAACGGGCGCAAGAAATGGGTTACCGGCGCGCCGTGGGCGACTCATATGACCACCGCTGTGCGGATGGGTGAGCCCGGTCGAAGCGGCATCTCACTCCTCGTGGTGCCTCTGGACTCGCCGGGCATCACGATCAGGAAGATACACAACTCGGGGCACAATGCGGGCGGCTCGTCGTGGGTCGTTCTGGAGAACGTGAAGGTCCCGGTCGATCACTTGCTGGGGGAGGAGAACGGCGCTTTCCCGATCATCATGCGCAACTTCAACAAGGAGCGCTTCATTCTGACTGTGGACTGCAACAGGCAAGCCCGGGTTTGTCTCTCGGAAGCGCTGCAGCACGCGCACGACCGCGAGACGTTCGGAAAGCCGCTTGCGTCCCATCAAATCATCCGCCATAAGCTCACCACCATAGCGCGCGAGGTTGAAGGACACTGGGCCTGGTTGGAGCAGATAGCGTACCATGTGAAGATCCACGGCTGGCAGACCAAGGACGTCGCCAGCAGGATCGCGCTTGCAAAGATTCAGGGCGGCAGGATGGTTGAACGGGCCGTCAGGGAAAGCCAGCAGATACACGGCGGGATGGGTTTCGAGAAGGGCGTGACAATGACCGAGCAGATCTCGCGCGACCTGCGTCTGAAAGTCATTGGCGGCGGAAGCGAGGAGATCCTGAGCGATCTTGCATGGCGGGAGGAGCACAAACGGGCCTCAGGCCTAGGCGCAAAACTCTAGGCGCGTGGAAGGTCTGCGCCGAACAAGCTTAAAGAGAGTTTATGTAGCCCTGAATCATTCTTTGCCCTCACGGTGATGAATTAGTTGCCAGTCTCAGACGCTCGGTTGCCTTAGCCGTCGACAATGGTTCGATGTGGGATTGCGAGTCATTAGTTGACGGCTGTCTAGGCCTTGGCCTTCCGAGGACTTGGGGCAACTCGAACCCAAACATCCACGTGTCGTCCGATATGCCTCTTCAAAAATGTGACAAAGATATTCGTTTGAGATTTGTCCAATCTCTAGCTGAAGGTTCCAAGGGCAAAGTCTAAAATACGCCTCGAGATCGCCTACGCGCCGCCCATGGTACGTGGTTGACAGTTGAGCAGGCATCTCCCCCAGTCCATGCCAGCCTCGGAACTAGCCAGAACCCCGCATAACGAAACCGAGGCAACTCCATCCAAGCAAACCCCTCACCTAGGCTATCATTCGAGATTTTGTTCACCGCTTGGTCAACAGCTGCACTCAACGCCCTCCGTCCGCAATGACATCCGAAGCCGTCAAGTCGCATCCAGAGTACCAGCACTTCGCATCGATTCCATGGTGTGCAAAAGTACTCGCCAAGTTCGACTCACCTTCGCATGTTGTCCAAATTTCTGCGAATAGGACAATCTTGCCCACAAAAGAGAACTCATACGTCGGCGGGACTCTCAACACACCAAACACCATCGCCGCTTGGCTTGTCCTTCACCCACGGCCACAACCGCCAGATTGGAAAGTCGAAGAGCTGTGTTCGCTCATCACCCTGAAAGATGGCATGATCGGCTTTCCGAAGGCGGCCCACGGGGGAGCCGTTGCGTTGATCCTGGACGAGGTCACGGGCATGACCATCGTGGCACAGAGGCCCGAAGGCGCGGAACCCAACAAGGACTTCCGGACGGCGTATCTGAACACGACGTTCCTCAGGCCGGTCCCTGCGCCGGGCACGATTCTTGTCAGGTCGAGAATCGCCAAGATCGAGGGGCGCAAGAACTTCGTCAGTGCGCAGATAGAAGATCAGAACGGAGAAGTTCTGGCTAGGGCAGAAGTTCTGTACATCTCGATACGAACCAAGTTATGAGAGAGACAACTTTATTTGGACGTGTTGGTATGGAGCAGGGTTGGCGTTGCATGCAGGTATTCTGCTCAGAGGACGAGTCAACGAATCTGCCCTTGCATTTGTAGACTTAGAAACCATCTATCGTCTTGATAGAGATAGCTGATCAATTATAACCAAAGACCCCCGAAAAGGGCCGGAAAAGACGTGGTAATGACATGTTCACTTGCTAAAACCTTTAGCAAAGTTGGGGATCAACGAGTTCTACTCGTGTTGAAATCATCCCCTGTGCCGAAGACTGTGAGAGTTCGGACCTCATTCGAGGCGTTTGAAACTTGATGATTGTATTGATATGAGCTCATTTCGTTGTTCGGGATGCCGGGTAGCTCTGAGTTTTGAGCAGACCTTGTTGCCGGTGACCATGTGGCTCTCGTCCAGACTTAATACAAGTCATTGAATATTTAGACGACTAATGTGCCGGGAACTATTGAATGATCTATCCGTGCTATTGCACAGGATTGTGGATCAGCTACTTAAGCCTGAGTATTTCTTCTGTTCTGACAGATAGCTCGTCACTTAGTCCACACTATATACGCTCGTCCTTTTTGGCCTTTCGGTAGAGGACGTCGCTACAAAGATGTCCATTCGGGCAATACACGGTAGACAAGCTTTCTCGAAATTTCGTCCCATCAATGACGCCTGATTTGTTGTCTGGAAAAGTATTTAGTCAAAGGGGGCGAACTTGAAATGTTGGTTGTGGGGGCAATCCGAGCTCATCGTGAAATTTTCATTGGATGAAGTGTGGCGAGACTAGAACAATCGGGAGGAGCCCAACCCACAAGCGGACCACTCCGTGTACAACATCACGCCAGTAGAAGCTGGGAAGACAACCCAAAATGATTCTAATACTAGGTAGAACCACATTGGCTGATAAATTCATCAGTCGCTTACAAATGTAATTACTATGTCCGTGGAAATAAGTCTTGCATGTATGATGGCTAACTACACATTTGGGGATGATCATTGATGTGTATCAATGGATAAAAGCACTGTGGTCTTGATGTCTGAGATTTGAAGAACACGATCAATCAGCCAATCTTCCGAAATTATCATCTTGAATCTTTCACCTTAGTCAAACAATTGTTTCTTGACTTACCCATCGAGCCACTATCAACGAAACTGCCGTACTGCAAGTACATATCTAGATTCTAACCATGAGCTTGCCCTACAACAAAGTCTTTCTTGTCGGCGCCACATCTGGAATCGGTGCTGCTCTTGCGGATAAACTCGTTGAAAGTGGCATCTTTGTTATCGCTGCAGGAAGACGAAAGGAGAACCTCGATAAGTTTGTCGCCAAGCATGGTACCGAGAAGGCTGCAGGAGTGCCTCTTGACATTCTCAAGCTTGAGTCGGTAAGCTGAATTTGACTTCAATCATGTTGTTCTCGGTCTAACAATGTTCTATAGATCCCGAAATTCGCAGAGTCAATCATCAAGGAACACCCTGATCTAGACTGTGTCTTCCTCAACGCCGGGGTCCAACGAGGCATCGACTTCACAACCCCAGAATCGGTGGACCTCCATGTCATTCACGACGAGCTCTTGGCAAACTACCTTTCCCACGTTTACCTCACCAAAGCCTTCCTGCCGCACCTCCAAAGGCAGAACAAGCAGACAGCTTTGCTGTACACCACCTCCCAACTCGGTCTCGTCCCGATGAAGCGATGCCCCAACTACAGCGGCTCGAAAGCTGCCATGCACGGCTTCATCCTCGCGCTCAGAGCCCAGCTAAAGTCGAGCGCAAGCAAAGTCAAGATTGTCGAGGTGTACCCTCCGGCAGTTCAGACTGAGCTCCACGATGCTAAGAACCAGCCGGACTTGAAGAATGGGCATGAGATTGGCATGCCCGTGAATGAATTCGTGGACGAGGTTTATGAGAGATGGGTCGGCGGAGAGGAGCAGATTCCTGTGGGAACTGCGAAGCCGATGTTTGAGGCTTTTGAGACGAAGCGCCAGGAGTACTTTGGCACCTTCAACGCTCAGATGGATGAGATCTTGGTCGATTTTACGGCTTGAACTGTTTGACTTGTGACGGGATTGATTTGTGGTCAAGATGATGGAGAAAACGTGAAGTTCTCAGCTGCAAAAAGCATCGCTCATGGGAGGCAACTTTATCGAATAGATTCGGAATATCCTCGTCCAATGTGCGACCTTTATTATCAAAATTCACGCGACGCATTTCAGCTCAAATCAAATCATAGTCGGGACAGTGATCCCTTCCATTGGATAAGTGAAAGTTTCGTGCGGAGTTATGTCGAGTTCTAGTTAATTCCCCATTCAACAACTGCCTGCTGCCAGTTCCGCGATCCTATCAGCAGCCACGTCTCTTCCTGGCCGGGCAATTGACTTCGCGACGCGCTTGGCATTGGCTCGCATCTCTACGCCGGAGGGACCACCATCAAGCATCGTCAAGAATGCCTCAGTCAGCTCGTCCTGAGAAATGCCGGGTGCAGCCTTATAATTTCCCCTAACGCCAAGTTTGAAGCTCTCCGCAAGAGCTGCATAATTGTAACAATCCAGCCAAGCAGGCACAATAAGATGCGGTACTCCAGCTCTACACAAATTGGTCAGTCACATTTCGTCTGGAACGGGAATTTGACCGGAAAACCTACGACACGGCCTCGTGGTATGAGCTCGCTCCCCCGTGATGCACAGAGAGAATGACGTTGCCAGTCTCCAGTAGACTCAGGGGATCAGCAGAAAGCCATTTCTCCACTCTCAGCTTACCCAATTTCACAAAGTCCTCGACCAAAGGCAGCCACACACTGTCTTCGAGTACGGGATCGGTGTTTGGCATGATCTTCCACAGAATCTGTACTTCAGTCCGCTCCAAAACAATCTTCAACGAACCTGCCATCGCCCTGGCTCTTTCCTCGTCGTACCGGAAGAAACTTCCCAGGTTGACCAGTACCGTTGGTGCTTTCTTCATCCAGTTCGCAAGTTCTGGGTCTTGTTCTTCTGCTGTGGCAACTGAGATGGCGATAGGTCCTGTCGTCGTTACGTTGGGAGGCGTGCGGATCAGCGGGATAGAGGCGTTAGGAGTATCTTGACAAATAAGATGGCCTAGAGGGGGGTCGTGAAAGTTGAAATAAGAAATGGGCTCAAGTAGCCCATGATCGTTGAGAAACTTTTGCTTCAACGCCTGATCTGGGCAATATGTCATGGAATAGAGGAACCTTGCTGCCTGATAGATATTGGAGGGAATAGAACTCCAGCGTATGGGAAACGTGTGACCGGAACCCATGCTTTTTGAAATATCTGTCAGTTTACACATCGCTCACAAACATGATGATGATGGAGAGACTCACGCTGGGAACTTCCAAAGACCACTCCCCCATGGTTGTGTGGACCCAAATATGTCTGCCAGCACATTCGGCGCGAGAACGGCATGCATCCTCCGCTCGCTCCTGGCCGCATCCATCGCGGGCCTCAGAAAAATGTCAAGAACGACGACACCGGGATCCAGGTCCCGGATTAGGTCCCTCATAAAGTCGTGTATCCGCAAATGATCCTCTCCAGTCCATGGCGCAAGGTATACTTGCACCGCTTTCGTCATAATGTCGAGGCTCCGGATGCCAGGGGGCTTGATGATCATCTCGGAAGGCAACATAGTCGCAGGACCAAACTCAGGGCCGGATAGCTCATGAAAAACCACTTCACTCGTCGAGGGGTTTTCTCTGCATGCGTACGTGCGAATACGATCGACTTTGGAGGCGAAGCTAGGGAACGAAGCGATGTGGATTTTGAGGTTGGGATGGTTTTTTAGTAGCGAGAATACTGTCGCGAGGTGGACGTTCGAGAGACCATATTCGGTGTTGACTGCGAAGAGAATCGTGTCCGGCTTGCCCTTGACTGCGGCAGGGGCTTTGCGCTTGGAAGTTTTGAGGTGGACAGAAACGAGGCCCCCTAGAAAGCCCACGAATGCCGCCGCGTAAATAGAATTCCAATCAGTCATGTTTGGGGAAAAGTGTTGCTTGTCTCAAATGGCCAACATGATGGATCACTACGTAAGGAAGAGATGTTGGGAGATGGGCTACATGTAATAATACTCCCCAGACTCGACGGCAATGCTTGCTATTAACGAAAGGCACTGCCCATGTTTTAGACGAATTGCGACAAGGCGTGCTGTAGTCCTCAGGGGCGAAATGCCCTCATTATAAACTCAGCGTAAGCACCCGCCTGTGGCACTGGCACCATCGGACTTCAACATCAATGTGGAAGCTCGTGATTGCGCTGCAGGATGTTTTCCCGGATATTTCGGGCTGACGTGAGATCCGTCAGTGTATCTAATTCTCCGATTTGCTCTCGTCGAAAAAGCTGGTATCTGTCCTCGTACGACCGCTCGCTTTGGGACTTTTGTGCGGCGTCTTGCATGAAGGATTTCGGTTAAAACCTCGCTCACCCAGTTGAGAAAAGGGGTGAGAGGCAGCAGGCACCATGAAGAGTCGTGCACATCGGGAATATTGAGCATTTCAATTTTTGAAATTGCGAAGTTTACCTAGTACTGACAAAGCAAGGTCTCGGACCTGCTTTCATTGGCAACTTCGTATGCCTATGAAGTAGACGTCTAATTACGACCGCACCATCATAGGAATCAAGACGGCATCGAGTGAAAAATTGCAATCCCATGGAACACGACAACCACAACCTTGGTGGCTGCTTGGTATTCTTTTCTTCTACTGGTGTTTCTTAGATCCCGTGAAATCTCAAACAGTACTCCTCAACTTTCGTAGTCTCCGCCACACGCCGAGATCGACAGAGGCCTCCGTACATGTACCGGCTCATCAGCGGGGCCGATGTCGATCATCGGGATCCGGCCGGCCCTAATGGTCGCATTGAGGACCTTTCGGTCGGGATTTTGATCCGTGTCTACTTACCTCAAAAAGATTTCAAAGTCTAGAGAACTACAAGTTGTAGTACTTTTAATTATTTCGCAGCCGAGACGCTTGTCTTTAAGAGATCATCATGCTGCAAACCTGGACGTTTTCTTACAGCGTTGGAATCGTCGCAATTAAGTTCTTCTTAGTCACTAACCCGTTACTGAATAACAAACGTCTTGACTGACGCTCGTGCAGTCAGGACCAGAATTCTTTCGTCGGAGGGGATAGCGCGCTCATTCGGCAAAACGCAACCGACCCCTGAGTTTGCCGCGGCGAGGTGGGAGGAACACCGTAAGCCGTGGGAAAACACTGTGAGCGCCCGCAGTGGCCCTGACTCGCCGGCGCCCAAAATCTGTGCAACCAGTGTGTTATCAACTTTCACCTGCGGCGACAACGTTGTTCTAAGCTTCAACTCAGTGTTGCCTATCATGAAGTTTTAGATTTGCATGGCCGACTTATCCAGCTGTAAGCTTCATCTAACTTGAGTCTTTAATATTTCCGAATCGGGGAGAAAATGTCGAAAAAAACGGACAGCTCTAGTTGGCAATGGAGTTTGGGTCTTCCCTTGGCAGCAGCCGGCGTCTTGGCCTACTTCTGGTCTGGACAGTCAGGGGTTCTAACTGCTAGTCAATCAACGAAGCCGAAGTACAGTCCGGCAGCGTCTGTCACAATCAACCAGGGCACCATTCTTGGCAGGCTAGTGACTGACGGTACGTTTCCCGAGCCTCTGGAGGGCTTCATGGGAATACCGTACGCACTCCCACCGGTCGGACAGTTGAGATTCCGGCATGCCGTCCCCGTGGCTGCTGGGAACGGCACCCTCGAGGCATTCGAGCTGGGTCCAAGGTGGGTTCAAGCCAATAATTGAAGCCCGACTGAAGTTGATGACTTTAACACGCACCCAGGTGTCCTGGAAAGCAGCTCGTTCCCTTTACCGACGATGAATGGCTAGGCCCCGACTGGGAGAGCGAGGACTGCCTGACCATCAATGTCTACCGCCCTAAGGGCCATACGGCTGGCGACAAGAAGCTGCCGGTGGCGGTGATGATCCCCGGGGGCGCGTTCAACCGCGGAGCAGCTAGGATGCACAATACACCGTCGATGCTGGCATGGTCTGAAGAGCCCTGGATTGGGGTCTCAATGCAGTATCGCATCGGTGTCGCGGGCGGCATGAACACCGCTCTGACCAAGAAAGAAGGACTTCTCAACCTGGGTCTCAAAGATATGTACGTTGCCCTGAAGTGGGTTCAGAAGAATATTGCTGCTTTTGGCGGCGATCCTGATGATGTGACAATCATGGGTCTGTCTGCTGCTGCTCACGGTGTAAGTTAATCTTTTCATCGAAGAGGCTTGCTTGGATTGCTAAGTGGTGCTTAGATTGGCCACCTGATTATGGACGTCAACCAGAAGAAGAAGCTCTTCCACAAGGCCATCATGGATTCCGGGGGTCACACTGCCCGAGTGGTTCACCCACCCGAATCGAAGCTCAACGAGGCTCACTTTCAGGAGTTTCTCGAGCTCACAGGCTGCAACAATCGGCCCGAGCATGAAATCCTTCCATGTCTTCGCGCGCTGCCCTCATCGACAATCATCCAGTCAGGTCAGAAAGTTTACGAGGAATCTAATCCGTCTGTTCGATGGGCTTGGCAACCTGTACTCGACGGCGACATCATCTCTCGACGCCCCATCGATGCCTGGAAGTCTGGAAGGTGGAACAAGGTCCCAATCTTCACCGGATCGGCCCACAACGAGGGCGCAATGTATGTCCCCAAGACAGCGTCTTCGTCTGATGACTTTACGGACTTCTTCCACACTCTCCTCCCGCAGCTTTCGGATAAGGAACTGGCTGAGCTGAACAAGCTCTACCCTGACCCGTCCAAGTACCCGGATTCAGAGTACGTCGAGACTCGCCCGCTTGATATCGGTGCACAATACAAGCGTGCCGAAGCTGCTTACGGACACTACGCGTACACGTGCCCTGTTCGGCAGACTGCGATTTGGGGAAGCAAATCTCCCGAGGATCCTCCAGTGTATCTCTACCACTGGGCTCTCAACAAGACAGCTCTTTATGGTGCCAATCACGGTGATCAGATGCGTTATCAGACTTACAATGCTGAAGTACGGTCTATCTCGTCCAAGCAAGACGAGATTGCTGGTTTGATGCACGCGTATGCCACCTCATTCATCGTGCATGGAGACCCGAACAAGATCAAGGGCAAGTTCGAAGAGCGTCCTGAGTGGCTGCCCTTTGCTGGTAGTAAAGGGAAGCAGGCTGGGAAGACGATGATCTTTGGCGAGGGCAACGATGAGCGTGCTGGTGGCTCCAGTTTGGGCACCTCCGCTAAGTTCGTGGATTACAAATGGGCGGAGAAGGAATGCAACTTTTGGTGGAAGCAGACGGAGAACTTTGAGGATTGAGTGCAAGAAACGTCCCGTCGGTTCATTGATACCAGTTGCACGTGTTCATGAAACATACTCATCGTACCAAATTGGGCCGGCATAATATTCAATTGCCAAATAATCTTTTTGATGCACATGATTTCTTACTATTTGTCATGAACGTACTCTCCCACTTTGAACGGCTACCCCTCTTCCGACTAGTAACAGAAAAGCACAAGTCATTATTCGTAATCTAGTCGTACATCAAAACACATACTCGTTTTCGAGGCGCATCAAAACATGTCCCACAAGTTTGGGAAAAGCTCATCAATAATCGGAACCTCCGACGACATCATCAACTGTTGGAACTCCGGCACGGTGGCGGATGGACTATCCGCCGTCATCAACTTCTCGACAACCTCGGCGTACTGGGCCAAGCAGAGGTCTCCCAGGTCCCAACCCGAGTTCTGCTGGTGCGCTTGCAATGAATCGATCAGATTCTTCGCCAATCTCAAAGACGCGCTTTGGGCCAGGCCGGCTGCCGTGTTCTCTGTTTCTAGCGCGCATCGTAGAAGGAACGTGATCGCCGAGGTGAACGCGAACGCGCTGACGGGCAGCCAAAAGTCGCTGAGGTGGATCTCCTCCAACTCCTGGACGAGAAGGACGATCTCCTCGGCAGCCCGGCGAACTTGGATGTACCGATTCGTCAGTGCGTCGCCGAGGGCTGCGTCTTCTTGCTTCTCAATGTCGAGCTCTATCCTTCTGCGGAGAAGCTTGGTTGACAGATAAGCTAGCCGGAGGTTTGCCGCGCCGGGGATGTGTAGGTTGTTGCCGCGGGTAATGATCCTTCTTACGTCGTCGCTCAGGGAATCTTCCCATTGGCCAAGACTTAGTTCTAGCCCAAGGGAGGTCTGACCGTTATCTTGATCGCGATCCTGGTTGAGGTCGTAGACGAACTCGAGGTACTTGTCGAGGACACCTGTCAGGGTAACGAGAGCTATGAATACTGAAGCAGCTCCGTTCTGGGCTTCGCTTGCATCTTTGCTTGTGAGAAAATCCAGGGTGGGATCTGGGACATCATATTGGAAGCGTTTGATTTGAGGCGGTGTGCCGTAAGCCAGACTCAACCTAGAAAACATTGTGTCAGCCATTTATCATGAGATGATAGTGAGGAGGAAGTCTTACCATTTGTCATGAACTACTAATGCCCACCATATCTTCATTCTCAAACACTTCTCCGGAATCGAGATGTTCCAGTCGGTTGGATCGCGATTAAGGCCCAAAGACTGTGCCAATGAAACCGCAGCGCCAAGTTGGATCTCGTTCATGATCATGGATGTTGTTGGCCTGCCCCCAACGTTGAGAATGATGGCAATAATTGTGGAGATCCCGGGCGAAATATGCAGCTCCGAAAAGAGCGTCTCTGTTGCTTGGTTCCATATGAATCGGGAATCAGGGCAATACTCCGATGGCAAGTCTGGACAATTCTTCCAAAAGATCATTGAGTGCGCATAGAGCACTGACAACAAGGCTGGTGATATCCTGTCTCTAGCGGTTTGGAATTGGTGCTTGAAGGACACTTCGTCCAGAAGCGGAAAGCAGATGTTGACCTTTTGGAAGTATCTATGCCCCAGCCGTCAGCAATGTGGTCTGATGTTTCACCCATGATACGTCTTGCCAAGAGTCTACTCATGTGGAGACCGGCTTCCATCTTTCAGCCCCCAACATCCACAGGGGTTGCTATCCTTACACGCGAAAAAGAAACATCTGCGACTTACAGGTCGATGAGTGTTGATGTCCATGGCTCAAGCATCTTCTCCACAATCTGATACTTCTGCAACGGCGCCGTTTGCCGGGGCGAGAGACCGAAAGGCCGCTTCCGGACTGCCGTGAAGATAACAGGCTTTCGAATTCCACCGGACAAGTCCATTGATGAACGCGGCGTCTGTCCCACCTGCGATCCCGGCCTCGGCTTGACCACCCTAATCATCCTTTCATGAATGCTAGGTTCCGAACTCAGGTAATCCGCCAGCACTTGTGTGTCGTTTGTCACCGCCGGGCCAATGATGTGCGAGTTGTCTTCATCTTCGGGACTGTCCAAAGCCAACATTAAGTGCGGGTTATGCGGACTCAGCATAGCTTTGGGGCCTGGCGCTGATGTCGTGCTCGTCGGTGGAGACGTAGAGGTGGTCCTCACATGTATGTTGCTCTGGGGTGCCTTAGCTGCTGCGACAGCGAGAGGTTCCCTTCGACACGGCGTGTTGGACTGGGGGGTCCGGTACGATTTCTGGACTTTCCCGGGGTTCAACGGCGCGCGCCCAGCGCTTCGTGGCGACGGCGGGAACTCGCAGTCGGTGCCGTAGACATGGCACATCTGACACGTCGAAGAGCTAATCCCCTCCTGCTGCTGGCATCGCGACTTGCGGCGCCGGCACTGCAAGCATGCTGGGCGCAGATGGGACCGGTACGGCCGGGGCGTCGGTTGGTCTCCTGCTGATGCTGTAGACATTCTGCCCCCTTGAGTGTCTGAGTTGTCCGTGTCTGAGCTCTGGTTCTGTGGTTGCGGAGTCCGGATATCGGCTGATGACTCGGGCAAAGGGTTGGAGTGGGAGTTGCGTTGTTGATATTTCCCCGCGGAAAGCTCCACAACCCATTATCATGGCTTAATCCCGATCAAAGACGCTAGTGCTCATATCTCTGTTAGTCAACGCGCAAGCTGATAAGGCGGAGGTTCACCGAGAAGACTCCACTCTGTCGTTTTCCAGCAACAGATCCAGCACTTCGGCGGTCAAATCTGGACTCCGGGGCGCTTCGGTTTGCCGATGCCGCACAGTGCCCACGGCAACTCCACCCGCTCTCCACGTTAATGAACCCAGCGGCACGTAGGCCCCATCCCGACGCGGGGAAGCGTCTTGCAAGTCCTCGGGTCCTTATCAAGTTATGGATCCTGTTGCTGGGATAGAACGCTGGCTTGGCTGGGAGTTATCGCCTGACATGTTATCTGCAGCCTATGCCATCTGGAACCGATGTCTTCAGTAGTCAGCGCCTATCGGCACGTATCTTATCGAGTTGGTCAGCGAGTCGCAGGCGGTATCAGGGCCAGCGCCGGGTATCATTTGCCCCTTGTCACGACAATGAATAAAAGACCACCACGGCCTGGCAGTTTTCCGCCACGGAAAAGTGTCGACAACTCGCCCTTGTCCGAGAGCTCAACAACTCCAACAACATTGCTGCATCTTGCCATTTGCAACCAACAGGAGCGACTATAGCAACTCCCTTTCACTAGGCCGAGTTGCATCCACTTCGTTCAATCGCGTGCTTGCGCACATCATCTAGGAGTAAGAAGCGACCCGCCAGGCTGGTCAGACTTCCCCGGACTCCACAATGGCCATCGAATCGTCTATAAACGAAGGGCAACCGAAGCCCAAGGACCCTGAAATTGCGGAGAAGGCACCATCCATCGCGGCTAGTGTCGGCGAGGAACTCAAGACCGATCAAATCGAGCTCCTCGATGAGGCCGAGGTTTTCCTGCAGCAAAATGGCATCCCCCACTCGCGGCTCAAGGAGCTTCTCGAGGATGAGGCCGCCCAGAAGAAGCTCGTTCGGCACATTGATCTGACCCTACTTCCCTTGCTTATGGGAACAGTGAGTTTAATTCTATCACGTACTGCTTTCCTCAGCCAACTAACAGTCTCTCAGTACTTTCTGCAATACATCGACAAACAGGCACTAAGCTACGGCGCCGTCTTCGACCTTTTCGAGACAACCAACACATCTCAGAGCCAATACTCATGGCTTGCCAGCATCTTCTACTTCGCGTATCTTCTCGCAGAATGGCCGGCCAGCTACCTCGCCCAGCACTTCCCCACTGGCACCGTCGTCAGTGTCTTCGTCACTTGCTGGGGCATCGTTCTGACATGCACCGCCGCATCTCACAGTTTTGCCGGCCTCGCGGTCTGCCGATTCCTGCTGGGCATGTTTGAGGCTGTCATTACACCAGCATTCATGCTTGTCACCAGCATGTGGTACACCCGAAAGGAGGCACCCGTGCGAGCCGGAGCATTTTACTGCTTTAACGGCATTGGTTCTATGGTCGGCGGCATCTTATTCTATGGCGTTGGTCAGGCCGACGGATGGGATGTCTGGAGGATCATCTTCATCATCTGCGGTGGTATGACAGTCATCTGGGGTGTAGTACTGTTCTTCTTCCTCCCCAACAACATCCTCACCGCAAAGCGCTACACGGTGGAGCAAAAGGCTCTGCTGATTGCTCGCAGCCAGAGCAACAAGACCGGTGTCTTCAGCAGCAAGATCAAGCCGGCCCAGATTAAGGAGGCCTTCAAGGATGTCCAGATCTGGCTGTTGTTCTTCTACACGCTACTCAACGAAATTGTCAACGGAGGTATTGCCAACTTTGGAAAATTGATCGTCAAGGGCTTTACCAAGGATGCTCTCTTGACTACTGCCTACGGTATTCCGTACGGTGCTTGGGTCGCCTTCTTCATTTTCACCGGCCCTTTCTGTGCATCGAAGTTCAAGAACTTTCGCACAATTGTCATGATGACCTGGGTGTTGCCCACGCTCATTGCTGTTTCTCTGTTCTTGAAGCTGGACAGAGGCAACAAGAACGGCCTCTTGATGGCTTACTACATTGTAAGTTGACTGAGAAACATGATACAAGAATACTGGCTAACCCGTGATAACAGAGCCCTTCCTTCGTCGGTGCCCTCGTCGTCGCCCTGCAGATGCCTGCTGCCAACGTTGCAGGATACACGAAACGCGTCACATCCACTGCCTTCGTCTTCCTGGCATACTGTGTCGGGAACATCATCGGACCCCAGGCCTTCCTTGCATCAGAAGCCCCTATCTACGGCACTGGTTGCAAGGTTATCATGGGATGCACTGCCGGTCAGGTCGTTATTGCTATTGCGATTCGTATCCTGTTGAAGCGCCGCAATGCAAAGCGAGATGCCGAGGCCGCGGCTAGTGGGCATGATGCCGCGAAGGATAATGATGAGATCTTGATGGATTTGACCGACTTTGAAAACAGGAAGTTCAGATATTCCTACTAAAGACTAGATGACTCCAGTTTGAGAATAGCGGCTTTGACAAATGATAGTAAACAATGACATAGGCTTCAGTGCCTCGATATCGCGCTGAATGCGGTCTTCAAGTGTTCCATTGGGAGCAGCGGTGAAGTTGCATGTTCCCTGATTTTGTAGTAAAGTCTTTCGTGTACAGGACACGGAAAGACTTACGTTGAAAAAAACACAGCAAAGTCTTTGAACCGCAGTTTGCTTAGGCGAGCTTGGCCCAGAAATCACTAATGAGACCCGCAACCTCCGGGACTCTTTGTCTAACTACACCATGCCCAACCTGGGGAACAACAGAAACGTTCGTAAATCCAAGCTCCCTGAGTTGGCTTTCGCTGCATAGATCATCCAGTCCGCCCAAGACCGCAAGCGACGGGACTTCCGTCTCGACTGCTTTGGCAAACGCAGCGTCGTTGTCCAAAACATGGCCATCTCTGAAGATCGCAACCACGGAAGCGGTGTGGCCGGGATGTTCACGCATCTGCCACTCTCTCACTGCCTCAGCGACAACTTCCCCCTTGGCCACCCTCTCCTTCCAGTCGGAAGGCACGACGAGCTCGCCGCCCTCGAGGAATCCCAAGACGAATTTCCGCGCACCAGCCTCGTCGGAATTATCCTTGCCCAAATATTGTTGTTCCTCCGCCGTGAAGTTGGCCGCATGCAGGAGACCAGCCGGCGCAACGAGGGTGAAACTTTGCACGCGTGCGGCTCTTGATGCAGTATATCCAGCCGTCAAGGAGGCGCCGAAGGAGAAGCCCACAATGTGTGCGGAGGGCCAACTCAAATGATCGAGCAGGTCGTCAATAAGTTGGTGGAACAGGCTCGCCTCATGTGGGACAACAGGCGTGTCGCTTAGTCCGTGACCCCAGAGGTCAACCAGTACGAAATGCGAACGCGGAAACGAAACATGGAGGCTGCGGGCGAGGGGAAGCATGCCGAGAGTCGGGGTTTGCACTCCGTGAATGAACAGAACTCGCTCGGGCGAAAAGGAGCCCTCGCCGTCTGATGAAGGGGGCATCTCATAGTAGGCGGCTTTGCCAGTGGCCGTCTTCAGGAACTTGGCCGGCGGTAGGAGTGTACCGAAGGTCTCTGTAAAGGCCGACTCGGGGGGACCCTGTATCGGAGCTTTCGAGGGGGCGGTTGCCCTATCTGGGCGGGGAAGAACCAGCAATTCGGAGCTGTTGGACATGTTGAGTTGGGAGCGTGTGATGGATGATACTGTGGCTCCGTCGCGATGCGGCTTTTCTGGTGTTGAAAACAAAGACGCTGGATGTCAGCGCTAGGGCGTAGAGGTGGAGACGCTGAGACCCTTATCGATGGGATCCACACCTTCACTAAGGGTAGTCATTGAAGCATCCATGATGAAGTTATATTTTCCCCTAGCTAACGCGGTCTGAAGCCAGAAGTGAGTTAACATGGAAAGAAAGTACGCACACTTAGATTGCCTAGGAGAAGCAGGCTGCCCGTCCCTTCAATCCTGTGAACATTAACGAGTTAGAGGACTCTTGCATCGGAGTGAGACCCGGACAAGGAAATGCGGAGATGTGGGGCCGACTGTTTGACTGCCGGGAGAAATGAACAATACCCGCCGTCGAAGCAAATAACCAACGTTGGTTGTTAGACATTACCTATATGCACCGAAGAAAAGTTATGGAATATTGAATTGCGAGTACCAACAAACCATTTCCTCGTATTCCATTACGGGCGTACGTGTCAGCCCACAGTCTCGTGCAGCTTCATTCAGCAGCAGGGAACGGAGTTCACATGGTCTTCGGAAGCCCCAACAGCAAAATGATCAACGGCACGGACAGGGTACTTTACTAGATTACACCACAATATTGATCAAAGCCTGCCCTCCAAACAGTTCCGTGCGTCCGAGGCCGGTCTATGCCTTGGAACAGATCATATTCTATCTAGACCCTGATTCAACTTGGCTCCCCGACTTCGCCGACATGGCGTCTTCCTGCCCCGTTCTCACCATCAACTCCAAATTCAACGGCCTTGGGAACTCCGTCGGAGAGCGGTTCATCATGAAGATGGCTCGCACACTCGAGGCGAATTCTTGCGGGCTGCAGCAGAACAAAGAAGACCTGGCGAACCGCACAAGGACGGCTATGCTGCGTTCGCGGGCTGCCCAAACGGGACGTAGCCTGACCTTGAAGTCATTTTGGGCCCTCGCTACTGCAATGCTCCCAAAGGTTCGTCTACTGCCAGGGATTTCAGTGGCAAGGTGTTGGCTTGGTCAGTTCTCGCCTCTCTCATTGCCATGGGGATCATGTGATAGCAAACGGGCCTGAGACCTTTCCGCTTGAATAGAACACGGCGAGAATGGAACATGCTGGAGCATTTCTTGACAAAAGTGACGTCGAATCGTCTAAGTGTATGATGTAAGCCAGCCTTACGTACCATGATGACAGCAATCAAGGTGAGAACATAACTCAAAGACGGCAGTAACCCTATCACTTGATGAGGACAGCATTGGCCATGAAGCATCTTATCACGATTCACTTCGCCTCCGAGAGTAGACAAATTGTTATTAATTACTGTAAGCCTCAGGTTCCGTACCAGAATGATTTTGTTTCTGGAAGTGAGTTGGTCTCAGACTTGGGTGTGAGCTGTGGCTAAAATCAAGGTCGACAGTCTTGTTGGTCATGTTGTTCCGATTGGCGGTCTTCTTTTTTACTTTTCAGCATGGAATACGGGTTTGAAAGTCAAGCTGGACAAATCTTCTGTGGCTAATAGAACTCAGCTTGAACATTTGGGTGAAACCTCCTTCAGATCTGTGGTCGGACGCTGCTAACAACATCTGCAACAGGGAAGCAGATATCTATTGTATGCTCACGACATTGGGGATAAAACTCGAGGTCTATTTTCGGAAGTATGGTGGGCCCAGGTACCCATTTCCGACGTCTATGATTGAGAAAAAATCCCAAAACTCCAAATAGTCTATCGCTAGATCGCTGAATGCAAGATAACGCTCATCATCTAAAGCTTCGCAATTCCAAACCCATCTCTCTTTGAGCGTCCCAGCAATCCTCTGTGGAGCTCCTTCAGGCTTGCGGTACCCATCAACGCCATGGTTCGGTGAAGCTCTCGCTCGAGGATGTGGAGCACTCCCTCGACGCCTTTCTGGCCATCCCACGCCAAGCCCCAAAGCGCAGTGCGTCCGATCAGACACAGATCAGCTCCAATAGCAAGCGCCTTGAAGACGTCGCTTCCTCGCGTGATGCCTCCGTCAAAGATGACGGGTATCCTCCCTCTAACCGCATCAACAACCTCGGGTAGTGCCTCGAGGGTTGCCGGGACGTCATCCAGCTGGCGACCGCCGTGGTTTGAAACGACGACAGCATCGCAACCAGCCTCCACGGCCCGCTGAGCGTCCTCAGCCGTGATGATGCCCTTGACGATGATCTTCATCTTGGTTTGCGACCTGAGCCAGGGGATGACCTCATTCCACTCCAGGCTGGCATCAACAAGCGAGCCGTGGAATTCCTCCACGATCTTGTTGTACTCCGCGGCCGTCTCCGCGCGCAAGAGCATGTTGGCTCTGGAAATGGCGCCGACCTTTCGTGACTCCATGTTCGCCATCGACAGTCCAGCTGGGAGGGTCAAGGGTGTCTTGCGCTCCTGCAGGCGGTTTCCGAGGACGACGGTGTCGACGGTCAGGACCAGCGCTTCGTAACCGGCCTTCTCGGCGCGAGTGATCAGGCCTGAGGTGAGCTCGCGGTTGCCGAGGAAGTAGAGCTGGAACCATGGCTTCGGGTACTCGGGGCCGCGGTCGGGGAGCACCTTCGCGACGTCCTCGAGGGAGGTGGTGGCGTTGCTGGAGAGGGTGAGGTTGGTTCCGAGATTTGAGGCGGCGCGGGCGACGTCGAGCTCGCCTTCGCCGCCGACGAGTCTTTGGTATGCGCTCGGCGCGATCGCGATCGGGATGTCGTAGCGCTTGCCAAAGATTGTTGTTGAAGTGTCGATCTTTGAGACGTTGCGGAGTGTTTGGGGACGGAGAAGGAGCCTGCAAGACACATCAGTCAATTGGACGAGATGGAGGGAGGTGAAAATCTTACTCTCTGTATACAGCTTGATTGCGCTCACGGGTGTGCTCGTCGTCGGCGCCAGTGGTGTAGTAATCCCACACTGGCTTTGGGAGACGCGCTTTGGCGATCTCGTACGCGTCGGCGACGGTCACTACCTTTGGAGGAACTTCTTTGATAGTCATATTGAATGTGTTGTGGTGTAAGAAAGTGAGTGGTAGATTAAAAGTTAGGTGGATTGCGGCGGAGGCCTAGTATTTGTTTATGGAGCCAGGGCCCAGGGGTAAGCACTTGTTGTTGTAAGCACTGGTGGAATTGACGATGTTGGTTCCCACGATGTTCCGAAGTTCGGCGTCGTGAGATACGGAGCACCCTGACTTCTATGGCATCATCGTCGTGAACGAGCGGACGTCCGACTCGCCGGGCCGTGTCAGCTCGGCGGTTCGGTGTCAACGCTGCCGATGTCGGAGCCGTTGACCTCTTTGGGTCGGCGCCTCTCGGTGTGTACCGTGGTACGCCGTACATAATCGCCGGTAATTACTCAAACAGGCATTCCCAGCATTTCCTCCCGCGTCCAGTATTTCCTCATATTCTCCGCGCCCAACATCTCGACTTCCTGGTCCAGATGCAGTAAAAGGACGTGGCCCCAAGGCTCCATTTTGCTCTGTAATATCGCAAGGTCCAGCTTGGTTTTGCGCGATCGACATTTTTCTAGATACTGCTGTAAGTTTTCTAGGCCGTGATGTATCTCTCGGTGCTGTTCCAACAGAACCGCATTGTCACCCCTGAATTCAGGCATCTTCTGCGCCAGCATGGGAAACAGTGATCTCTCTTCGATGTTGTGGTGGTTCGTCAGACGGTAACAGAAAAACAACCCTTCCCTGACGATCTGGTCATCCGTTATTTTTGGCGGGCCTTCAACAGGGGGTGTTGTGGAATCCTGAAGACGCTTCCAGGTTCGACGAAAGTAATTGTGCTGTACAGACAATACGTCAGAATTACTTTAGATGTGGCTGAAGACCAGGGATCGTTGATATCCAGCCTCCCCAACAAAAGAACTCACAAAAGTCTGCATCATGTTGGACAAGCGGTCGTAAAGCTCGAAGTCCGATGGCTCCAGTGGCTCTTTAGTGGGCTCCATTTCTCCAGAGTCAATGCGTGTTGCGGTGAGTCTCCCACGGGGCCCCGTGATTCTGGTGTAAGATGCTAAAATGGGGGCGGGTTGAAGAGGCGCTACGAGCACTTGGTTGACCCTGTGCCACTAATCGATTGCTTATGAAAATGGCAATAGATATATAATTTAGGTTGCTTTTCTCCTTCGAAAACTTTGCGAAGTCTCTTGCTCAAATGAATGCACCTAAAAACAAGCGGTGGGAAGGGGTGTTTGGCTGAGGAAAAGTGGCTGGAGTACCCCCGCAATGGGGCTCTTTGCTGGGTAATCGGCGCCAATTGGTGGGTAATCAAGTCCCCAGAACATTCCTGACATCGGATACCTGGTACTGTCATCAGCCACCGTTCACAGAGCCTGCTTGTTTTGAAGTTCTTACTATGTAAAATTGGTTGACGTTACATCGCAAAGCATGAATATTGGTAATAGCGACATTATCAAAAGGACTCGACGCTTTGTTTTTGATCACGTACAGTAATGTTTTGGTGATTAAATGGCGGGACCCATAACGAGGACATGCTGAATGCTCACCCACGTATTAGGAGTCTGCTTCTAGAAAATCGTGGTAGATGCCCTAAAAACTGAAGAAATAAGTCCTGCAAAGTCACACGTTTGGGTAAGATATAGGATTGTGAGTGAAAGACATATCTTGAATCATTGGTCAAGATAACACTACTGAAATTACGCAACCTAAAACACACAAAATCTATAACCTCTATTTCCCTGCACTGCCTCTAGGACAGAGCACGAATATCAAATGAAATGGGGGCACAATCTGCCTTTGAGTTGATCAAGATCAAACCTGAACATGCTTAAGTACTAACTAGATGCTTATTCCGCTTTGGGGTCCTGGATAGACAGATCAATCTCTTCCTTGCGTCTGCGAACAGAAACCTTGACGGTAGAGTCCGATTCGCAAGTGAATCCATACTCCATGTACTTTGGAGTCTGATTCTCGGCGAACTCGAAGTCATACTTGAGCAGGAAATGAGCCAAAATGACCTTGGCTTCGTTTCCGGCAAAGAACCGGCCAGGGCAAGAGTGCATGCCGTGTCCGAAGCCCATGTGGCTTGTGCTCGTGCTCACGAGCTGGCTCACGGCATCGTTGGGACCACCGCGCTCCTTGAAGTACCTGTAGCCGTCGAATTCGAGGGGGTTGGCGTAGACCTTGGGATCCCACATGCGTTCGGCGGAGACGACAATGGAAGCTCCACGGGCGAGGAAAGTTCCGTCGGGGAGCTTAATGTCTTCCACTGTCTTGCGATTCATTCCCACTGTTCGAAGGTCAGCTAATGTATTTTTCAAACCTAAACACTCAACATCTTTGACGTTGGAAGACTTACCGATCTGGTTTGGCTTCAGGCGCTGGCTCTCCTTCAGAACGCTGTCCATCAACTTCATGTTGTGAAGAGACGTCTTCTTCCATCCACCTTCGCCAATGACTCGGATAACCTCTTCTCTCAGGGGCTGGATCAGTTCGGGGTGCTGCAAGATGTCGTACATAGCCTGAGTAACAAGATCGGCAGTCGTGTGCACTGCAACGCTTGCCAGCATTAGCTGACCGACGGCCGGGTTGTACTTCGCTCCCTTGGCCATCTCCTCGAACCAGGTAATGCCGTCAAGGTACTCGACAGCTGATGATTCTTCCTTTCGTCTCTTGATCTCAGCGAAGACGTGCTTCTCGGCGTCTTTGATGTATTGACGGAGCAGTCGAGTTCTGGGGAGAAACCAGGCGACAATGGGTCGGAGGAATTCGGGCCACATGCGCATATCCTGCATAGCAAAGACGCTTGTCTCGACGTAGTTGATGACAGTGTGGAGCCATGCGTCATCTCGGCCGAGTCGTTCGCCAACGAAAATGCGACCAGAGAGTCTGGATACGACGTCGAGGACGACTTCCTTGAGAACCACATCATGGGAGTCTGAGAGGTTTGGTTAGGTTATTTACAAGAAGAAGCCCAATAGACGATGAAATTTACCTTTCGAGTCGGTGAGAGTATTCTTGATAACCATGTCCGCTTCCTGGGAGAGAATGCTGGTGATTTTGCCTGTCGCAAAGATGATGTGTAAGTCTGAGTCTCTAGTCCAATGTTTGAATTACAGGGATGGTACCAAGGGTCTTTGTCAGCCTCAGCTTCACCACATTCTGAAGTCTCTCGGCCGGGTCACAGGCTTCCTTGTAAGGCTCAAAGCCGGAGTAATGAGCTTGAAAGTCCTACCAGTCTCGTGTAAGCTAGTCGTCACGTAGAGTTGAGAGTAGGTTTTCATCACTCACGTCGGCAAGACCTTGAGTGAAACTGAAGCGCTTGTCGTTGCGAATCTCCTGGCCAACATCAGGAGGCAGAATGATAACGTCGCCAACATCACCCAACACGCGGAAAGGCTTTCCCAAAAGCTTGTTGGCTGAGAGGTACATCAAGTTTCGGGCATTGAGGATGATCTCCTGCGCAGCTCTGGCCGAAGACCATTCAAACGGCTTCTTGGGGTTGAGGTACGGAAGTTTGGTGGTGCGATCCCTCATAAGGAACAGCGACAAAATAGCTACAGTCGCGCATGATGCCGCCACGTACCACGGGGACGCGGAACCGTCCTGGCGGTCGGTGACTGCGTTTTCGAAAGATGTCGTGTTGAAGACGTCCATGCTGAGATCAGGTGGGTTTCGTGATGGAGATAAGCTGACTTTGTAGTCTGAAAAAAACTGGAATGTTCGTCTGTTGATCCAAAACCTCAACGGGAATTTTCACATATACCCGTCTTCATTCGGCGGGCGGCGGACTTTGGTTGTCCGTAGCCCCGCGGTAAGCTCCGTCACCGCCTCACCGGGCCAGTTGTGTTCGGCCGATGTTCACACTGAAACGGCCGGGCAGTCGTGTCAACTGAATAATTCCACCCAGCGGCTGTCTGAGGGATGAACCAATGAGCTGGACGGGAGATGGTTCAACCGGAGTCTGCGGAGGGCGTCCGCGAGGGGGAACCGGCCCATCCCACCGGGCCATCATGCAGATCACCCTGACTGCCAAGTGCCGGAACCTTAATCGTAACCGCGTATTCGTTCTAGAATGCAATTACAGAGAAGTCAATTGGGCGAATTGTCTCGGTTTCGTACGCACGTTGGAAAGTGGGGGTTCATCTCTTGCCGCCGGCGGGATAGCGTACCCGCATCGTGATGCTCAGGAGGAGTCGTTCACGTCAGAGCCTTGGCAATGTCCGATTGGTGATGAACTCACAGCATCAACGGAACTGAGTCGTTCAGGACCAGCGAAATCTGAAGATCACGGAGTTTTCTAGCATGTGCGTCCGCTTCCCGAATACAACATCAATATCTCAAGATTCACGCCAGGGGAAGCCAAGAGCTCACCAAGAAATGTCCGACAACAGGAATTTATATTGTGATTCCATGGCCCCAAACCAACCACCGATATCTCTCATAAAGTCGAAGATGTCAGCATTCAAGCTGGAGAGTAATGCACTGCTCTTAGACTCTTATCCGCAGTTGCAGGTTTAACACTGGCTATTTCAGACAGCACTTTGCAAGTGTGCATCTTACCCTTTTCCGGTAAAACTCACGGTCAAATATGACCAGCTACTGACTGTGTGTTCTTGGATGTCAGTAAATAGACAATGCGAGGCTTAGTCGGTGTTTTCAGGGGTCTCCCAAGCAACAATCGGCCTTTAATTGAACACAATCTCAGCACAATCTCAGCACTAAGTGCAGCTGAACAGACTGACGTCAGCGGCTGTGGGCTAGGCATTAGATAACCCCGCTCGCAAATGCTCGACACTCAGGCCTCCATTCACACTGCTCTGCAGAAATCCATAGAAGTGTTGTGGTGGGATGGAGATGTTCAGGGCAACATGAAAATGCCAACTCTCACTCAGCTGCATCACTCACATGGCTGATTGGAATTTTCTTTACAGCAGTGAGTCACGAACATCTAAGGAAACGTACCAATCGAGTGCCTCCAGAGTCGCAAGCCTATGTTCCGCTTCAAGTGAGAAACGCCACAAGTCTGTCGCTAGGCACATTTCGGCCTCAGATAAGTAATGTAAGACCACTTCGCCCCGTGCTGACTGGCGATGCCGTCCTATGCAAGGGGCTTCACAACGCGGGGTAATTATGTTTCAAAGCCTGCGATTTGAGTATCATCCTTGACTTCCGTCTCTTTTCCCCCTCCAGAGTAATCTGCGGATGATCACTTCACGACCATTATCTTTTTAGTACTCTTCCGAGCCTGCCCAACATGGTCACGACACGGAGCAACAAGACGGAGGACACTCAGCAGGAGGAGCCGCAGAAAGATGCAGTTCAGCAGCAGGCGGGCCTACGACTGTATCGAGGCAATTGTCACTGCGGAGCCTTCGTTTACGAAGCTGAGCTACCGGAGATCAAGTCGGCGATGGAGTGCAACTGCAGCATTTGCCACAAGAAAGGGTACCTCTGGGTCTTCCCCACGGAAGGCAGCAAGTTTGAAATCGTCAAAGGCGACAAGGATACCCTTTCGCAGTACACCTTCGGCGCGAAGAAGCTTGCTCACAAGGTACAATTCCATGCCGGAGATAAGCGGCCCGGTAGTTGTCCGCTAACTTTCATCTTGCAGTTTTGTCCCACTTGTGCCACGCCCGTCATGGGCGAGTTCATTGGAGGGAACGGCAGAGCCTTCAACGTAAGCGCCCTGTCCATCTCTAGAAGGCAAACACTGACCTAGCCTTTGTATCCAGATTCGTGCCATTCAAGGCATTGATGTGTTCGAGTTGGAGAAGCAACCGTGAGCCTCTCCTGACATACATATTCTTCCGTGAGACATGTGACAGGAAGACTCTATTTAGCTAACAAATACCAATTCAGGTATGATGGTGCCGCTCTGGGAGACAAATATGTATCTCCCGAACATGACGGACCGCTGCCCGCTACCATCGACGGCAGCAAGCTTTACACTGGCTCTTGTCACTGCGGCGCGGTCACTGTGGCTTTCATGAGCGAGCCGCTGGATGACACAAACGACAATGAAACAGCCGAGTGTAACTGCAGTATCTGTGTGAGGGTTAGTGGAGTGTATGTTTGAGCGATACCTGCTTACATGCTGACGGACACGTGACAGAATGGCTACCGATGGATCTATCCAAAGAAGGAACGAGTCGTTCTCCACGCCAGTGACCCCTCAAACATTGGCCGATACAGCTTCTCACGTCACGTCCTCAACAAGACGTTCTGCAAGATTTGCGGCGTGTGCATGACTAACGAATACAATCATCTCTCGGACGAGGAGCGAAAGGCTAGAGGGGCGGTGCCAGCCGATGGGTTTGGCGAGCGGATTAAGGCTGGGCACCCGGTGAACCTGCGTGTCCTACCTGATGTCGACTTGAACAAGATGAAGCCGCCGGTCCTCAAGTATGGGGCGGACAAGATCTCGCCACCGTACGAGAACCCTTAATTGAGAACAGGACTTTCTGGTGTTGAAGCCAGGCGAGGACTCACTGAATGTTATGTTGGTCTTGTTGAAGCAAACAGTAGAGCTTACAATTGAACCCTAAATTCATCTGATCGAAATTGGGTCGCCAACAATCCCCAACACGTATTCTACTCAACTATGACATGAAGCTGGATTGATCTAATCCGTAAAAGCCAGGCCGAGTCAGACTTAGATGGTGATTAGATGTGTGCATTGCAAAGAACCAACTGTTGTCGACACGAATGTGTGTCTGCGTGTGTACTTATTTCACGTCTGTGGTGCCTCGGAGCCGAGTAAAAGACGCGCGGGTGTCTAACTATTCCAAATGTACGTACAGAACAAAACGCAGAAGAATACAAAGGAAAATGAAGCAAGCAAGCAAAGCAAAGTCCAGGTCCAGGTCCCAACTTATTAGGGTTCTTCTGTCCTCGTATTAATTGTCGGGGCGGCTGAGTTGCCCCTGGTCGACACGATGATTTTGTCGGCGGGGTCCCAGGTTCCGGCCACAATGCCAATCGCAGACGAACAGCTTGTACCGAGAAGAGTGAAGTCGAGGCCGTCGAAGTTTTTATTTCCGTCAGAAACTTCGTCAAGTGTGATTTTGCAGGCCCAGTCATCGTTCTCAGTGGTTACGATAACCTCCTTGATTGTCCCCGTCAAATTGGCAAACCTGGCTTGAGATATGTCGGATAGTGTGAATTTCTCAGTCTCTAGGTATTTTGGTTTGCTCCAGTCGTCATCCGCATAAGAAGGGTCCATATCTTGGACCGACATGGCTCAAGAGAATCTTGATTATCCGGTTGCTTCAGAGAAAACTTTGCTTTTCAAACTAAAACGATCAAAACCCTGTAATCGCCAAATGGATATCGCAAAACATGTATGGTCCCGAGAGCTGGTCTCGATACGCTGAGTTGATATGAAGCCTGCACAAGAGGAAGGACGTGCTGGCCACCCCGTCACTCTACTGGTCTGAGCCTGACGATCAATACGAAATAAAGGTTTCAAGGCTTCGCTTAGCATACTTTGTTTGAATTCAAGACGAAGAAATATCAACCTATTTAGGGCTGTGCGCTTCGCATATACAAAGACGTGCGAGAAGCTCGTCGTGAAGACGGAAGGGAAGTTGCCGGGCGCCGGTACGGAGGTTAGGTTCCCCGCAAGCAAGGGCCACAGCACCTTAAACTACGGCTCACCTTCTGGAACGAGCTTCTACTTCATCCTAATTGTTCCTAGGTAGGAAATTTTCCTTGGCATCTATCGCTGCAACTGTCCATCGACAACACAGATCAGGCCGCCCCGGAACATACGCACGGCAGGACCACAAAACTTCGACCATCGCATTTCGACGTCAAATGGAACCCAGAAGCCTCCCGGTCAATGTCTCGGCCAAAAGCTCTGACTCAGGAAAGGTCAAGAGGGGGACCAACAGGCACACGCGAAGTTCGACCAAAGTGCTGAAGGACTGGTTCCTCGCCCACGAGGCGTATCCGTACCCCTCGGACCAGGAGAAGGAAGAGCTGAAAGAACTTTCCGGACTGAGCATCCGACAGATCTCTTACTGGTTTGTTAACGCCCGCCGCCGAGGGGGCGTGAAGAAGTCGTCACCTCCGACAGGCTCATCGCTTCCAGAGCTGCTGCCGAGCACAGAGCCAGCGATCTCCCAGAACCCAGGATGGGATACCATGAACCCCTTGGACCGCTGGAGACACTCGCCGCCCGAGCAAGAGCCGGTATCCTTGGACGCCATTGCAGAAGCCATCGGCGCATCGCAAAGTCTTCCTGGCCTGAGTTCTTCCATCGACTGGACTGAGCCGGCAAGCTGGAGTCAGGGCCACCAGACCATGCTCAGCACCGACTCCATCAGCTCCCTCGGATCCTCAGACCAAAGCCACTCAAGCAACTCCTCGGCGCACTCGTACGCATCCGACTCGCTCTTCAACATTCGAACGCAAGAGGGCCGCCGCCGCAGACGGCGGAAGAACCAAAAGTATCGCAACCCGCTCGCCGTATCCAACGACGACGGCGTCAAACGCATCTACCAGTGCACCTTCTGCACCGACACCTTCAAGTCGCGGTACGACTGGACGCGGCACGAGGGCACGCTCCATCTGGTCCTCGAGAAGTGGACATGCGTCCCGTCCGGCCCGCGGTACTCCCGCCCCTCCGAGGCCGTCGCGCGCTGCGTTCTGTGCGACGAGGCGGATCCGTCAGAGCAGCATTTGCAGAAGCACAGGTACCGCGAATGCGCGGCCAAACCGCTCGCGGCGCGGTCTTTCTACCGCAAGGACCATCTCCGCCAGCACCTGCGTCTCGCGCACGAGGTGGACGACGTGCTGCCATCGATGAGCGGGTGGAAGTCCAAGATCACGAAGGTGAAGTCCCGGTGCGGGTTTTGCGGCGAGACATTCACGCTGTGGGCTGACCGTAATGATCACCTCGTCGACCACTACCGAGCCGGGGCCCTCATCAAGGATTGGAAGGGATGTCGGGGCCTGGAGCCGGCCGTCGCGCTGCTGGTACAGAATGCCATGCCGCCCTATCTGATCGGGGCGGAGGCCAACAACATTGAGCCGTTCAGCGCCTCGAGGGTGGCTTCCAAGTCGCCCGCGGCGGATGCTTCTGAGCATGCTATGCCCTCGCAATTTGAGTCCCTGACTGCCAGGCTGGGCGACTACATCAAGTCCGCAATGGAAGACAACAGGCCGATCACGGACGACTTGATCCGCAGGGAAGCGCGGGTAATCGTATATGGAGATGACGACCCATGGAATCAGACTCCTGCCGACAATTCCGAATGGCTGCGACTATTCAAGGCGGGCTACGGTCTCGCGAACGATGTACAACTACCAATTTCCAGCGAAATGGATCCGGGTCACGGATGGTCGCTTGACTTACCTGTCGATATGTTTTCTGATCTGAACAGGGCGATGATCACGCCCTTCACATTCGAGAACATGCAGAACGCAGCCATATCGAGTTCTGCATCTATACCGCTGGGCTTTTGCAGTGCCCCAGCTCAAGACCTCTCAGGGAATGGTGTGGCTGTTCCCTGGTCATGGCAGACCCCGGAGTGTCTGGCTGAGTTTAGGCAGATGGGATGCATGCCATCACTGGAGATACCCATGGCAACCGAAGGATGTGAAATCAATGATCCATTCTTTGGAGCTCCAACATCCCCGGAGCTACCAGGTCCAAACGATCAACTTTGGAATACAAGATAGTGGATTAGTAGTACTCGGCAAAGCAACAATTTCCATTCCATTTCTAGCCCCCCCCAGTCTTGAGTGATTCTTTCACGAGATCTACTACTCTTCTCTCACAGCTTCAGCCAAAGCCAGCTCGAGATCCGCCTTCAGATCCTCCACGTCCTCAACGCCAATACTCAACCGAACCAAGTCATCATACACACCCACGCTCTCCCTCGCTTCGCGCGGCATAGACGCATGCGTCATGCGCGCCGGTATCTCGCACAGGCTCTCCACACCTCCCAGGCTCTCCGCCAGCGTGAAGTACCTCGTCGCCTTACAAAACCGCGCCGCCGCCTCCGCACCGCCCCTGATCCGGAACGAAACCATGGCGCCGCCCATACCCGCCCGATGCTGCCTCTGCGCGACCTGTCTCTGCGGGTGGGAGGGCAGGCCCGGGTAGTTCACCGCCAGGACGTGGGGAGACGCTTCGAGCAGAGAAGCGAGGGCAGCGGCGTTGGCCGAGGCGGCGTGGACTCTGAGGTGCAGGGTCTTGAGGCCGCGGTGGGCGAGCCAGCAGTCAAAGGGGCTCGGGACGGCGCCAGCTGCTGTGAGGATGAAGGAGAGCTTTTGCTCGAGGTCGTCGGAGTTGAAGGCGATGGCGCCCATGAGCACGTCCTAAGGTGCTGCTTAGCAAGATCTAGGAGGGAAGGACACCCGGGGACGAGGGCTTACGCTGTGCCCGTTGATATACTTCGTTACGGAGTGCAGGACAATGTCGGCGCCGTGGTCTAGTGGGTTCTGGAGGTACGGCGACAACATCGTGCTGTCGACGACCACCGTAACCCCCCGCGCATGAGCGACTTCCGCCACGGCACGGATATCAATCAGCGAAAAGGTGGGATTGCTCGGCGTCTCGATCCAGATAAGCTTCGTATCGTCCTTGACAAGCGCGGCCACGTCTCTTTCGAGAAAGGGGGCAAAGTCGACCGTCACGCCGCTGGGGCCAGCGAGCCTCGTGAGGAAACGATACGTGCCGCCGTACAGGTCTGCGTTGCAAATGACATGTCCACCGGGGGCGACGAGGGCCTGGATCACGGCAGCTGTTGCTGCCAGGCCGGAGGAGAAGGCCAGGGCATGCTTGGCGTGCTCGAGCGTCGCGAGGGCCTGTTGGAAGCTCTCGCGGTTGGGGTTATTGGAGCGGGAATAGATGTATTTGCTCGTGGGCTGGTTGACGTCGGGCTGGGCAAAGGTTGTAGCGAGGCATATCTAGAGGAGAATGCGGTGTCAGAGAGAGGAGTTGCGGAGATTGGGGAGGGAATTTTGGATGGCAGACCTGCTCGGAGAGAGCGCCCGTTGCTGGGTCGTGAGGGAGGCCGGCATGGACGGCGTTGGTGCCGAAGCCGGGCTGGCTTTCGGAATGATACTGGGAGAGCATGGTTTGACCAGGTTTGAGCTACGGTTCATGGCAAGCAGGAGGCGTGCCGTGTTCTCATTCCAGCTTGGTGGGTTGCCCGCTTTATGCACCGAAAGATGGACGCTCTTGACACAGGGCGTGGGAGGAGCCCCTGACGTGATGGGGGGCGAAGGGCCAATGAGTACTCTCCGGCCGGTAATGACTGACCTTGCCCTATTAATGGTCGTTTGTTAGGGTTGCAAAGATTACGACCATACAACCATTTATATCAGCTGCTTCTGAAAAGCCAAAGTCAAGGTTAACGGCACCCAAGGTACTTCGAAAACAGGAAACCATACTCACCATGGCAGAACTACCTTTGCCCCCAATCTTGGACTCGGCCGTCCACCTCATCGGAAAGACGCCCATGGTCCGTCTTCACACTCTTCCTCAGTCAGAGGGCATCAAAGCCGAGGTCCTAGCTAAGCTGGAGTACCACAACGCCGGCGGCTCGGTGAAGGACCGGGTCGCCAAGGCGATGGTCGAAAAGGCCGAGCAAGAGGGAAGACTCAAACACGGCGACACCCTGATCGAGGCAACCAGCGGAAACACGCAAGCACCCCTCCCCCATCCTGTGAGGCATCCGGCAGCAGAAGGATCAACTAACACGCCCGCAGCGGCATCGCACTCGCCCTCATGGCCGCGGTCAAGGGATACAAATGCGTCATCACGATATCGGAAAAGATGTCAGAGGAGAAGGTCCTCGTGCTCAAGGCTCTCGGCGCGCAGATCGTGCGCACCCCCGCGGGCGTGCCCATCACCTCGCCCGACTCAATCATCAGCGTCGCCCGGCGCCTCAACGCCGACACGCCGCGCTCGCACATCCTCGACCAGTACACTAACCCGAACAACCCCCTCGCCCACGAGCTCGGCACCGCGCCGGAGATCTGGGAGCAGTGCGGTGGGAAGGTGGACGTCGTGGTCGCCGGCGCGGGGACGGGCGGCACCGTCACCGGTCTCGCGCGCGGCCTGCAGAGGCAGAATCCCAGCGTGGTCATCGTCGGGGCTGACCCCGTTGGATCTGTGCTCGCGCAGCCTGGGGAGCTGAACCAGGAGAAGGGGGAGTACAAGGTCGAGGGCATCGGGTACGACTTCGTCCCCGGCGTGCTGGACCAGGCCGCCGCGGACGTCTGGGTCAAGACGGGCGACGGGGAGTCGTTTGGGTACGCGAGGCGGCTGATCAGGGAGGAGGGGCTGCTGTGTGGCGGGTCGTCTGGGGCTGCGATGGCAGCGCTGGTGAGGTTCATGCGGCAGAGGCCCGAGATGAATCGGGAGGATGTGCGGGTCGTGCTGATCTTGCCGGACGCCATCCGGAACTATCTTACCAAGTTTGTGGACGACGGATGGATGGAGAAGAATGTCACGTCATCTTGATTTACGTAGCTTTCACAATGAAGACTTCACATGGCCATGTTGTCGCCGTGGCAATCCAAAACACACAAGAGTTCATGGAGTTGACGTGAAACATGACTGGGTTACTTCCGGCTCTCACCGGCGGCGAAGTGGGTCCACCACCCGGCGCCCCACTCGGAAGTGTCATTCAACGCCCTGAGAAATGCCATCCGACGCCTTGAGAAGTGTCGGCCAACGCCCTCTGAGAACACGTCAAGCCCCATGTCCCGAGAATACGGGACTTTTCGCTCGTATTCTTCCACATCTGCAAGGCCTTCACGCCGGAACACGTTCAGTTCCCCCCGCAGCCTACGCCTTAGAGGTGTCATAAACCGCCCTCGAGTGTCGTTTTGCTAGAAACTCCGGAAGGCAGTGCGCAGGCGCAAGTCTTGATGGAAGAAGCTACCACGTCGCTTGCTGAATTTTTTTTCGCCCGTGGTTCACTTTGAGGCCCAGGGAACTCAACACTGTGCGTGGCTCGCAAGCCTGGGTTCAGCTTAGGTTTGCAAAGGTAGCAAGCTGCAGGTTAACACAATGCCTGATGCATACACCTGCATCTTTGTGTACTGGGCTAGAAGCCTCTTGTTTCATTCAAGATGGAAGACATTATACGGTGCTAACTGCTATTGGGCACCCAACCAGTATCGTTATCCGATGGAAATGCTGCCTTGAACAGGACTGCCAGGCAATCCATCAAAAACTTCTTCTATCTAACATTTCTTCGCCCAAACGCTGACCATATCCGTTCCCTTGCCGTTCTCGTAAGACCTCGGCGGCTTGAAATACTCCACGCGCCGGAACGCCCCCTTGAGACCCTCGCCGTCCGCATCCTCGACAGGCGGCTCGCCAATGAGACCGTCGCCGCCCTGCGCGAGAATGTTCCAGTATACCCCGCGAAGACCCCACGGCGGCCCTAGCATGTCAAGGTCTTTGTAGAGAGGGAACTCGAGACAGACGAGCACCCCGCTGGGCGAGAGGAGCTCCTGCATGCGCCGGGCCCAGTCTTTCCGCATCTCGGGCAGCAGGGCGCAGAGGAACTGGCCGAAGAGGGCATCTGTCAGCTGCTTTCGGACTTTTGTCTATCGCAATGTACCGTGAGTTCAGGGGGAGTGGGGGGGTAGGTTACCGTGTAGTCGTAGATGAGATCGAAGCCCTGGAAGGCGGCATCCTTGCCGCTGTCGGCGCATTGCGCCTCCCAGTCGCGTTTGAAGAAGTCCCCCGCCAGGATCTTCACCTCGCCGGGCTGGGCGCCGCCGGCCCCGGAGACGCTGTCGTCGTGCGTGCCGAAGTTGTACTCCCCCGGCTCGGGCATCTGCGCCGCGGCGTACTCCCGCGCGACGTCTGCGCCCTTTTCCGAGACCTCGAGGCCGTAGACGTCGAAGCCGTGGAGCGCGAGCATGACTACGTCGTACCCTTTTCCACACCCCTGAATACGTTTGAGGTAAGTATCTCAGAAGAGCGTAGGATACCAAGTAGAAAGAGTTCACTCACAGGCACGAGCGCCTTCAGACGACGACCAGCAGACGGCCGGGGTAGGACCTCGGAGCGAGACTCGATGAGGTCGATGAGGGCCGGCGACGGCTTGCCTCTGTCCCAGAGGCTGCTCTCGTCGGACTCCCATAGCTCGGACCAACCGGCCGACTGCTTGCCACGGTCTCTGTTTCATCAATGGGTCAGCTTCTGTTCTTCACAAAGCAGATATCCAGAGATGTAATTTCAGTCTATGCTCATAGGAAACGCTTGGCTTCGCACCTTGAATTGAAATGCGAGATGAGGCGGCCAGGGCCGTCTGTGTTAGACGTCGCCATTTTTTGGACTTCTGTGATAAGATGAATGGAGTTTACTGTAGAAATACGCACGGGGAACTACATGATTCCACGGAAACCACAGGAATCAGTTGGTCTTTTATAGTCCAGCTCCAACTGAGCCGCGCCGGCGCGGAAGGGGAACCCCCGGGAACACTAGCGGGGTCTACGTCTGCCATCCAACGCCCTGTGACAAACGTGGCATGCGACGATGGCCTTCGGCAGGCTTCCAAGCAAAGCATTAGAGTGTTTGTCTGCCCGTTATTCATTTAATATCACAATTGAAGCTGGAAACTTTACTCCTGGTGGTGGCAGCGTCGATCTGTCCTCGGGGACTGTGCGGAAAACCCGGAGGAAGAACCTCTATCACCGTAGAGTCTGACTACCTGTGATAAGACTATACACGCCGGCTATTCTCCACGATGTAAGTCCGCTCACATACAGCTACATTTTCAGAGGTCTGCGGACTTTTGGCCTTTGAAAGGTATCCAACTATCTGAACTATAGGCCACGAAATTATTTCAATCACCGCCGCGTGCTCGCATCCGCCAGGAGATTTGCCAGACATAAAGAAAAGCGAGTCAAAGAAAAAAGAGAAACAACGGCATTGTGGCAGTATTGAGATGGGTTAAAGCACTAGAAGGAATATCTACACAATACAACATTGCATACTCTCTTGTTGATATTGATATCATAGCAGCATATTTCTACGGTCTGAGTTGACAAGTATGTGCGAATACAGACGCCTAATACTAAAATGAAATGTAATTACCCTCTGTATAAGATACACAAAAGGAAAAGGCAACAGGAGAGAAGAAGGGGGCGGATAGATTCGATTGATCAGTTTTTGTGCCTGATTCAGAACATGGCCCTTTTTTTTGCCACTTGTCTTTGTGTGAACTCTACCTCAGGAAGCAACATTAAAATTTTATCTTCAAGCACGAAGTTCTATCTTGAGCCATAGCGACATCTTTTCCACGCAGACAGACGAAAAGACTGCCCCCTCACCATCGATTATCATAATCGAATCATAAGATCTGCTTACCAGCTAACAGCATTTACGCTCTCGACGTTCTGTTATTCGCTATAATCTGAAGACATGGCGCTGCTGGCTTCCATCTTTACATACAGCCCCAAAGCCGACCTAAAGCTGACACCAAACCGGCTTATCTGAATCACACACATCACAGTCAACATATGGTCTCGTCATGATTGTCAAATCAGGCGACCGCCGCCGCCCTCGATTCACATTGCCTTATCAGAGCGCCAGAAAACCCCTGTTGCGCGCGCTCCAGAAAACTTCGAACACCCCCTACTGGGCAGGGCTTCTATGCAATCTGTACCTAGAACCTTCATGTCATCCATCAAGAGGAACCTCGCACATGCAATGCAGCGCAGCTCATCCGCAGCCTTTCCCCCGCTCGCTCGGCGCCGCTCCGCCCAACGGAGTCGCCCGGCTGTCGACCGATCCTCAGTCGCCCCTCTCAGTTGGTCTCCAATGCACCAAACCCCACCGTCTACCCCACAGACGCCGTCTGGACTCTAGGAATGCAGCCACGCACTCTTCATGCTGTTCTAGACTCTCTCGAACACCGCGTATTTTTTTCGCCCATATCGAAACACCCAAAATCTCAATGCTAACCAAAAAGTATCTCCTCGCAATGAAAAACTGTGCTGAAACGCCGTTGATAACGCGCTGTGTTTGTCGCAAAAGCACCGAACAACCTCCTCTTCCGTCTCACCATGCTGTGTCACTAAACCAATCCTCCGCTGTATGATTTGTATCTCTTTCCGTCTAGATTGCCCAACTGCCTCGTCTCTCACGCACGCCCCAAGCGAGAGGATCGAGGCTGTCCAAGTCGGGATGTTGTCGTGCCCATTCAAAAATGTACGCCTTCAGTGCCTTCCATCGGGGACACCTCTTCTCCTCTGCCATCTCAGCCTCGGCTGGCTCCATCAAGTGACCAGATGCCATCTGCTTGGCATCATCCATCTCCAATTCATCGATGCTCATATGGGAAATCTTGGCGAGCTCCTCGTCAAAAGACCGGGCCATGGCCGGGTATCCAAGGGAGAGGTAGTTGTATACCTGCGTAATGAAAACGTCGTCGAACTCGGAGGCGATTTTCTCCTCGAGAGCCTTCTCCCGCTTCAGGCGTTCTTCCAAGCCATGAAGCATGTGAAGACCCTTAAACTCGCCCGACCGAACGCGGTGTTCGGCGGTGCTTGGGGTGAGGGTGGCGGATGCACAGTGGGAACCGGGCTCGTCAGTGAGAGAGCTCTTGCCAAAAGCTGCAGCAAATGGATCTCCGGGAGTGGAGGGGGGCAGCGGTGTATGCAGCATTCTGGGTCCCTGAAGAGATGCAGGCACTATGGCCTGATCGCTCTCGCTCTTTCGGAAACAGTAGCCCCTCCACAATCCGGCTTCTCCCGTGGTGTCCCTGTTTCTCTCTTCGGCGGTAGGGAGCTCTGAAAATGGGTGATCCGGCTCGAGCTTCGTCTGCTTCGGCGAGGGGCACTTGCGGAAGACAATGTCCTTGCCCAACATTGGCGGCGAGGCGGCCTTGCGCATCCTCCTAAATTCGCTAGTTTCGGCTGGCAACCCAAAGTTTCCAAAGGGTCTGCCGAATCCGCCGCCGCCAGCGTTGCGGAAACCAGTCTCGGGGACGACCTGGGCAGGTTTGGCAATGGGCACAGCAGCAGGCTGGGTGGCCGGAGTGGAAGGGACAAAGGGCATTCCAGTCTCGCCAATGGGCTTGGTCATCGGTTCAGGTGGGGGGAGCGCCGGCTGCGCCGTATCTTTGGCTGAGACAGGATCAGAGGTTATCAGCGGCATCAAGACCTCGCCAATTGGACCCTTGGAGCCAGTATCGGCGGTCTGATTCCTGGTGTTGGTCAACCACAAAGGATCAGGGGGGCTGTCGAGCTCCATCCTGTCAATGGCCGAGTCGTCCTGCGAAACCTCGTCATCCTCGTCAAAGACAGGGACATGCTCGCCTCTCTCGACTGCCAGCTTCTCCGCATGCTCCTGCATGTGCTTATGCCAGTAGCCATAGTCTGAAGATTTCCGCCGGGGTACGTTGGCGTGTCGGGCACGGGTTTTGGAGGCTGTCCCCGTTGGCTGAGGCGAGATGCTCTCCGGAGTGCTGTCGTCTCCAGAGCTCTCTCTAAAGTAGAAATGGGCAGCGCCACCCTCACGGGGACGACTGTTGGGGAACGCGGCGAGAGCAGCCTCCTGCATCTGTCTCTCGGCCTCCATGGCGGCCCATTCTAGCATGTAGGTACCGGCATTCTCGTCTTCTGACTCTCGCCTTGCGCCCTTGGGCTGTCGCTGAACAGTTTGGGAGGCGGGGGAAGAGGTGCCGTCGGCAATCTTCTTTCGTGACTTTGTCCGCTGAAGGTAGATGTGGTTCGTGTAGGGAGTGATATCTGTCTTGTCGGTCGGTCGAGTGGCAGGGCCGGTGTCTCCGACCCTTCGGGCTCGTCTCGAAGTCTCAATCAGCTGGGGGGCGAAGCGGCGCTTCGGCTTCTGGTGGTCGTCGTAGTGCTGGGCGGGAGGCTGGCGAAGCTGCTGCTCAAAGGGATTTGGAGACGGAGTTCGCGGGGTATGTTCGGGGGTAGGTTCTGGCGCGGGACCAGGCTGATGTTGCTGTTGCTGTTGGTGGCCCTGCTGCTGCTGGGAGCTCTTACGATTGGACTCGAAAGTGGTTTCGATGGGAACGGGAGCGAACCGCCTCCGCGGCTCGGTGGACTGAGCCATGGCGGAGGACGGCGAAAGGTAGGGCGTTGTGGTGGTGATTATTCGTTGAGGGCGAGGGTGGGATCCGAACGAGAACGAAGGGATCAGGAACGGGTGGGAGGGTTGAAGTCAGACGGATGGCGCTGAGTTTGCAGGGCTGGAGAACAGGACCCTTTGTAGTGCAAGGAGGGGCAGCGATCGGACGAAGATGACGCTCGTCCTTCCGGCGGGAGTTTATGTGGTGTGTGTGAGTGCGTGTTGGGGTGGTCGTGTGAGAGAGGTTGGTCCGTGGTTGGGGGCTGTTGGTGCCGGCGATGCTGTCGCTGCCCGTGCAGACGCGCAGTTGGAGAGAAGAAGAGGAAGAAACAAGGCAAGGTAAAGCGGAGGACGGAGGACGGAGGACGGATCGTGAGTATTTGTCGAAGAGTCAGACAGACGAGGTAAGGCAGGTACTTGTTGCGACTATGGAGCAGCTGCAGCAGAGAAAGTCGAGGCGCGGGAAAGAATGGAATGGATGCTAGTAAGGGGTGAGCGGTCACAAGGCGCCTGGAAGCAGCAAGCGATTGACGGCAAAGTAATGCAGTGAGTAACAGCAACTGGAGCAGCTGGAGCAGCGAGAACGGGAGCGGCAAGTACAGGGCATCGGAGGTGCAGGGAAGAGGGGGCGATTGGGAGTGTGCAGTTGTAATAATAACACAGTGGGCGCATTGTCCGCGGTACGTATCCGAGTACTTGGGTTCTCTCCCTCTTTCTCTCCCTCTCTTTTCCCAATAAAGTAGAGATACCTGGGTCACGGCTACCTTATGTGGCACTGCTGGTGCCCGGGGTTAAGTGCGCCTTGTACGGATACACGTTCCAGGCCGGGGCCCTTTTCATTTTTTTCTCAGTCTTCCAGAACAACACACACCGGTGGCCGCACTTCAGACTGAGATGGAAAACCAAGGGCAAGCAGCACAGCGGGCATGCGAGGGTGTAGTGGGGTTCGCCCGGGCTGGCTAAGGTACGCGGCTTATCTAGGAAAGGTAGGTACGGGAGAAGGTACTTTTCCCACCTCAGCAGAAAAGAGCAGCAAGTGGGATGACAAGCTAGGTATCCCGACTGTGTGTATCCTTACAGACACTGTACCTACTGGAGGGTGGCCGCGGGGCAGGAACGCTGCAGTGGAATGAATGATGCCATTGGGGCCCCATTGGATGAGGAAGGGACCCCCAAGATGCACCTGTCCGCCTTCCCATTGTTACTCGACGTGAGCGTTATCATCCAGTCATTTTGTCTCAGAGACAGTGACAAGTCCAAGTCGAGGCAATTAAAAAGAAGAATTACTATGATGTTCACTGCGCACTCTGTTACTCACTACGGCCAAACACGGCCAGACCTCCTCGTCATGTCAACCGGTGCCCCGATGTCGCACAACACCCGCCGCCCCGCCCTTTCCCCTCTGTCAATCAGTGTCAATCTGTGTCTCTGTCAGAAGAAGGACCAGCCGAGCACCGAGCAGCTGCCCCCAAAACACAGTCGCATTTTCAGAGGGTCACACCTTGCAGGTACATTGCCGCTCCCGCTCCCACAACCTCCGATTGACCAATTCCACGTCCATGATCTCCCAAATTCCCACTCCAACACCTCCACTGCTTGTACCTCGACCGTCTCGGCGGCTCAAGCAGGACAACGCCGACACGGCCTTTCTTCGTCTCGTCTCCTGCTCTTCCTGTCTCTCGTCTCTCTCTCTCCAGACGCTCCAGTCTATCTCCAGTCAACCCAGCTAACCCATTCTCTTTCTCCAGTCCCTCCGTTCCAGTTTTGCAACCCAAATCCAGTCTTTGTTTCATTCGAGCCCGCCTTTTCTCGTACTATTCTCAGCCTCCCAGGGACAAGCTGGTACTCCAAAAATACCACCGTTGCAGCCGTGGGTACCGGAACCCTTCCCACAGGTCAGATGCTCATCGCGGATATGAGCAGGGCAGGGCCACTCCTCTTCCTCCAGAGGCCGCAGCAGCCCAACTACGGAGCATATCAAGATTGCACATGGCCCTTTTGGCTCCAGCTTCACTGCTTTCACGCTGCCCAAAATGCCAATAATCTCGCCCTCCCCGTTCGACCCATGTGCCTTCTTTCCGATGCCACAATCTGCCATTTGACATCATGGCCTCAACCGACTTTCTTGGTCCCGCCCAAGGGTGCAACAGCCAGGGCCAGAATGCCCCGACACGGAACCAGACCTCAGCGATCATGCATCCTACCCTTGTCTGGGCCCGGCTGGTACCTCCGCCGTACCCTCCGTACCTGACTGCGCTACCCGCCCGCGCATGGTGTACCGTACGGATACCGATACACATTCCAGGCAAGCCGACCGGTGTTGGCGCTGCGCTGCTAGTCTCCAGCACACCAGACGAGACCGGCACCAGACTACTCCAGCCGACTTCCATGAGGAATGCTTCGCCTGCCCTGAGAAAGAAAGAGAACACCACCGACGACAGCAGACGTTGCTAAGTAGCGCCTGCCGTCGCCTCTGTCTCACGGCCTCGACCTCAACGGACTGCCACTTTCAATCTCGGCCACCGCTACTGCTCACGTTATGCATTGAGATGGAGAGAAGAGGAGCCTCTAGAGACAACAACCTGTCAGCACCTGACGGAAATGGCGTCTGTTCGCCCCGGAAGCGTCTCCATATCATGCCGGCCGCACCACGTCCCTCCCCAGCGGTGCCTTCGGCCACCCTGCAGTCCGCTAATGCCTCTGCCACCCGAACTCTGCTGGCCAACCTTCCACCCCAACCCGATGGATTCTAGAGCTCCGTCACAAGGCATATCAGTAAAGGCCAGCTGCCTCTTCAGCTTGCCTGATTCTCTTCACCGGTCGTCCATCCCTGCCCCAACGCTAACATCCCCGGACTGCCAACTGACATGCTGCCCGGATTCCCGCTCTGGCCGCCAAAACTTCTTTTCCTGGCACCCAGTCCATGAGACCACATGTCCGTCCCCAGGTTACTAGACTCTTTGGGAATGTTGCTTCCCCGGGAATCTGCATTCTTGGTTCGTAATTTCTGTCGAATTTCAGGAAACCGTATCGTTAAGATGAACAGCGAGGCTGCGGCGTGGCTGTGCTGCCACTTACGAGTCAAGCCCCGAAATTATTTTACGAGCCCCCAGCCGAGAAAACTTGAATTGACCTCTTGCAACATTTCCAAGGTCGACAACGCAGCAAACCCGGACCAGCTTTGCGTTCGTTCTTGCCTTGGACACTTCCGCCCGGGGCAGTCTTCCGGAGCTCTTCGCTCGTTCATGCACCGCGCTATCTGACGCTACCTGACACCTCAACTGACGCCATGTTTTCTTGGGCATTGCAAAGATCGGATGACTGCCGCTTTGGGATCAGTCAGTTGAGCCAACTGGGAAGTGCGTCGAAACCGTTCATTGACTGACGACGGGTTGCCCCAAATTCCCAGCCTTGCCAACACATCAAGCAAAGGCCAGAAACATTCCACATTCCACACTCACAAGAATAGCCCGTGCTTCGAGAGGTTGACTGTGGGAGCCGGGCAACGGCGATATCCCCGGCGTCACATCACGTTCCTGTTGTCCGTTTCCCGCACGGCGCACGGGGGTCATCCAGTAACCTCCCTTGCTCGGCCGGCACGGTATCGATACGCCACGCTGGGATCAATCACCAAAAAGTGCACCATTGTCAGATCCCCAATCAAGCTCACCGACGACCACCGCCCCCGGTTGAACCCCCACACCGCTGCCGCCGTTTAACTCGGCGTCTTATCATTCAAGACGACACGCCACATTTTGCCCAAAGCTTGACGGCCATCTCAATCGAAAGTCATCCCCTTGCATTCATAGCAAGTTTGCTTTAGAGAGAAGTGAGACTTTAAGACGGCGCTTCGGCTCGCCGATACCGGTGTTAAGCTACGGCTCTGTGCCGCCGTAAAACACGATTGATTGAACATGACTCTACCACTACCAAACAACGCATTCGAGCTCCAGCTGCCTCTGCATATGCCCCGTCGCCCCGTCGTTCTGCAGGAAACCATGGGCCGGGGAGCTGTTTAAGCTTCGAACTCACTTCCAGCTTAACTGAGCCGTGGAGTAACCCCCGCTCAGCTTGATCGGTGAGCCTTCACGACAACCTCACCGTCTCCGGCCTCCGTCAGCCTGCTTGGACTTTGCATCCGAGCACCCACGACAGCACAACGGCACACGTGCCCAGTTTCTGCTTTTTCCTGCCACGCGCGCTCCCTGCGATACTACCCCTCGTATGCAAGCCACCTGCAGAGCGAGCAGTTCTCGTGATAATCAGTAGCTACGGGCCATTATAATTGGCCGGTGGATGATTGGCCTGCGGCCGCTAAACCGCCCTAGATGCATCTGACACACACCGCTCAGCGGGACATTTTGTTGAGACCACTCAGAACTGGTTTTCACCGGGCGGGGTGGTGCTACCAACCGTCTCCGTGCCTGTCTCGCCCTCAAATCAAGTTGCCGGGAACTGCTCGCAACATCCGGGGTTAGCCATCCCTTTCTGGGCCCGAAAGCCCTGAAATGGTGCCGCAAGAATACGGCGGACACACCCGCGGTCGGCCGGTGAAGCAGGGATGGGCAACCCTTCCCCGCGTTTCTAGCTCCACTTTTGTCCGCTCCTCGCCGGGCTCAGGCGGCGTCAATCGCTCGTCTAGCGGAATCCTCGCCCGTCTTTCGACGTCGGCGGGTAGCTATGGGCATCCCAGTCCCGGACCAGGTTGCTGACGAGCCTTGTGTTTTAGAGATCCATCCGAAAAGATGACCCGACGCGGCGGCAATCGTGGCCACTTTACCGCTGATCATGTGTTCGACGTAACTCGCCCCAGGACCCTTTGACCGTCTCTCAAAACAAAGAGTTCCAATGTCTGATTCGTACGGATTTAAATTTAAGTAAGTGGCGTTGAAAAGTTCAGACGACACGAAGATCGTGACGTGAGATCCGAAAAGCCGACTTCATTTGATGCCACGAAGAACGGACTGGACACATGCCCGCGGAGTTTGCGTGGGATCCCTCCGCAAGCCATAATTCCATTATAAACTTCTCTCAAGTTCCCCTACTGTGAAACCCCCTACTGGGTGGGCTCGAAACTTCCTGAACAAACTTCTCTCAAGAATGATGATGACGACTGGCGCCATATTCTCTGGCGTCGACTGCAGTTTCGTTTGATTGGCAATAGAAGTTTTGCTACCTGGGCGGTTATTTTGAGCTAACTGAGCGCAGCAGTATTGTTGCTGTTATTGTCGTCGTCGTCTTTATCGTCGTCAATGTCGCTATCATTATACTTGCTAGTACAACATGATCATTTGCTACCCGTTTAGCCAGAGTTATCCGCCTGGGTAAAGTAACTTGCAGATGTCGACGACCTATTGAAAGATCACCAGCCTCTGTGCTGAGATTGATGAACAACACACAAGAGACGTCTGCTAGGAGCCATAGGAAAGTACTCATCGTCTGAGACTGGACGTCGAGAATTCGCGCTTCTGATATCCCAACAATGTCTCCAAGACGACTGCAACAATATGTGATGGCACGTCAATTGGACTTTCCAACCCAAGCGGAGTTTGGGGTAATTTGTCGATGATATCAAGAGACAGCTTGTCTACTCAGTCACAGAGCACAGCCACGGAACACCAAAAAAGCTATCAAGGCATGCCTTGGTAGACGATCTTGCTGTTGTGAGACCGCAGCTTGACGATTTCGCCATCACCAATACAACTTCTTCTTGCCAATTCGAGAAAGAGTTAACATTCCGCTCTGACCGGGGGCCTGCGCTGGGGCGGCGCTATTGGATGACGACTCTGAATGCCATCATCAATATCAAGAAAATAGACATTCACGAGGAGGGGTCGTTGCACATGGTCGTACAGAAGCACTGACAGCTCATCAGGTTACATGTCTGGCGGTACAATTCCAGCTTTGTATTCAACTTGGCTACCAGTCGGTGCGTTGTTCCCTCGACGCAACGTTGACAGCAGCACGGCGTATTCCCCGCCATGGTGTGCAACAAGGTACGACTGTCGATGAGATGCCGTGCCTCGCACCCCTTTTTGACCGGGCATAGGCTGAGCAAGATGATGGCGACACAGACTTGAGATTAATACGGCATGTAATACTGAGGCAAACCCCTTTTCTCAAGTGTGGGACATCTGGTCTTACAATCTTCTGAGAGTTAACAGACACTCTGTGGTCACTGTGGGATCAGGCGCATCCTTACTTATACGGCCCAGACTTGATCAGACATATGAAAGAGACGAGCAAGTCTTCGTGACGGTTGTGAAGCTAGCTTCATCAAATGATGAGAGCCTCGGCTTGAACTTCGTCTCAAACGGAATGCATATTATTGAGCGGGGGGTGATCTTCCCAGCCGGCGCGGCTGCTACCAAACCGGACAATAGATTGATTGTCACCATACGAGGCTACCACCCGAGGTTTCACTCGACAGGGCTGCGGAAGATACGGATTGCAACAGCAGCGTTCCCTCAAGATAAGCATCCTAGCAAACACCATCTGTCCATCCTCGGGATGCGAAGGTAAGATTTGACGCAGCTTCAACTACTTTGCGCTTTAATACGCAGTGGATAAGCCTGCAAAAGCAAGTAATCCTCGTGACGCACAAAGACAAGTGACGCCCGCGGCGCGCACGCCTCGCAGTATCTTATCTGCGATGTCACCGTCATTTGAGACAGCATGAGCAACGAAAGCATGCAGCACCGTTGGAAATTGCACGCCTGCAGCTATCGGCGCGCGTTCGACAATGCGCCGACACACGCATGCGGGATGTCAAAAAAAGGAAATTCTACGAATCTTGTTTCGGCGGCTGCTTATCGCCACACAAACGCGTCAAGCCTCATCTCGGGCTGACATGAAGTGGGCGTTCCCGCCGCCGTATCGGCGCGTGTTGAGAGATTATCAATTGTGACCAGACGGCGCACGGGAAATGACGCTCGTCGCTCACATCGTGTAGTGCAAAAACGTTATCTACGCCGAAATGAGCCACTGACCAAGGGTCCCTTTTTCCAGATTTCTTTTGAATTTGCCTGCGCGCGCGGGGGACGGGATGAGTGTGATATTGGCTGGAGCAACACGACCCTGGCAACGTCACAGAGAACCACGCCCGGGGTCTGGGGTTGGTGTGTGGCTGATTTCCCGTGCGATTCTGCAGGTGTTCCGCCCGGGTTCGTCACCAGCTTGGGTCCAGCCCCCAAACCCCCAGGCGAGGAGCCGTGTGAATCTCGTCGCTTATCTCTGGGTGGCTTGTTCGAGGCTGGATTTCATCTGCGAGCACGGGCTTCTGCGCGACGTGGCTGTCGGTGTGTATTTGCTGGTTCTGTCTGCAGCCTGCCTCGACGGCCACGCGATAAAACGGGTGGCAGAAATCTCGATGACGGTGCCGGGAAAAAGTTTGGGGGACGAGATGAACTCGATACTGCGTTTAGGCTTGCAGTTGGCGAGTCAGTTTTTCCGGAATGACATGAACACATGGGGAGGGGAAATTTAACTCCAAAAGCTTGAACTGCGAATAGGGAAAAAAACGGTCAACTTTAAAATGGCAGCCACGGCAGGCTGATTGCTGGGTTCGACACGACTCGGATCCGAGAGATTTGCGGTCCACTCGCACCTCGGGATCAATACAACAGGGACCGCTGGATGAAGTCTACCCAGCAGTGATAGAGGAAAGAAGGATGAACCATCGCCAAGGGGAGGCGTCAAGGGCACGGACTACGGCTAGACGGCGGCCCTCTGCACAGACTGCCAGCAGTGAAGTGCTGCCGCGATGGCTGGCAATCTATCACGGGCTGCGGAGCGCAACAACACGATGAGGTTGGCGATAGGGCGCTGGTCCCGTCCCATTAGCCCCGGAGCACGTCCGACGAGAAGAACAAACACTCGGATGTCGTCATATTGCGTCTGTCTGGGGTGGTTTTGGCTTCAAAACGCGCTGGCCTGATTAGGAAGACGCGGAATAGGCGAAGGTGGCCCTGATGGGGATCCGTGTGGTTTGACAGGAGGTGCCAATGCTTGAGGAGCGTGCCGTTGCCGAAGACTCCATGGGAAAGTGTTAGTGAACGCCGCTTGGCTGCCGGCGAATCGAGATGTTGGTAATTGGGACCGGCAAGGGGATATCGCATCGTGATTGGAGTAGAGGGCAGAAGCGCAACTGAAAAGGGCCGGCGGCGGCTTTTTTTCTGTTAGGGCCAATGGGTCCCGTGAAGACCGGCCTAGAATTCGCGCTGGGGGGGACTGCTGGAGATGGGGGTTGTTCAAAAACTTGTTTTTTGTGA